>JADLZK010010083.1:0-104854 GCA_015847255.1 Hyparrhenia diplandra
GGGACGAGCACATCCACAGCGTCCTTTGTCTTTAGCGGAACGTTGCGCTGAAGTGACTCACGGAACCTCTCCACGATCGTGTCGTCCAGGAACCTCAGCGTTGGCACCATCTAGCTTGCCCTCCCATCTAGCGAGCATGACGCGGCGAGCCCGCATCTCTCGGCCTGGGATCCCGGTGAGGCGGACCCTCGCAGGCACGGTCGCTCCATCCGGGGGTCGACCGTCGTTCTCCACCGCCGCGGACGCGTGATGCGCAGCCGACGGGCGGCGAAGTCGATCGGGGGTGGCTCGCAGGCAACTCAAAGAGGCGATGAAGCCGCCGACGGTCGGTTGTGCGGACAACCCCGCTCGCGTGGCGGCGGTAGAAGACGGTCCTGCTGGAGAGGCGTCCGCAACAACGCACGGCGCACCCACCTCCACCACCCCCTGCACCTCGACCGCGACAACCGTGGGAGGTGCCAGGGAGGTGTCACTCGACGTGAGTGCCGCTGCCGTAGGAGGCGTAGTAGAGATCGGCGCTGCCACCGCAGCCAAGGAGACGGTCATCCCTGTCGTGGCGGTACCGCCACCGCGGCCGGCGGCGCACGTCCCGCGGGGGTCGTCGCCATTTGCGGCGAAGTCCTCGGGCGACACGCCGACCTCGATGCCACAACATCCACGGTTGAGGCTGAACGGACGTGGCGGCGAGGGAGGCTCGGACTGCGCTGTCAGGTAGAGTGGCCTCGCGGCGAGGGAGGCCACAAGCTCATCAAGCATCGGGTCCACCCGACTGGGGGGATCCGTGCCCTCAAGTCGCACGAGCAAAGTGGGTCCATGGAGTCGGTGCTTTCGCCGCGAAGGATGGACCGGGCGCTCAACAAGAGCCGTGGGCCGAGCCGAGGTGGAGGGCCGAGCAAAGGATTTGCCCGACGAAGAAGGGGGGGACCGATGGCCTCACCGATCCGGGTTGTCCTAAGATCCGGACGCGGTCGACGACGCCGACCGCCCGGGCACAGCGCTGAGAGGCTCCCCGGGCACCCGGCGTGGAGTTCCGGTTCACCGTCGTCGAGGCGTGCTGCAGCTGGGAACCGCGACGATTGCTCGCAATCCTCGCCGGTGCCTCGTCGGCCTGCGGTAGAAGAGGCAACGGTCGGGCGGCACACCGGCGGCGGCGTGGCCCCGCCAGCGGTTGAAACAAAGCCCGACGAGGGAAGGCCCAGGCGCCGGCGGTGGGGGCGAGGAGGGGCACGTCGGGCGCCTACCTCGCCGCCCCGGGACAAGGGTGAAGCCGTCGCCATCGACGAGGGGGGCGAATGGCGGAGGAAGGTCCCCAACCGGGCCCCGCCAAGCCGCCGCCGACGGTGGTTACTGACGACGACGCGGGCGGCCATGGTGGCCTAGCCGGGCGGTGAGCGGAGACGGCGCTTTCCGCCGTCGGCCGATCCTCCGGGGGCGGCACCCTAGCGCCGCAGGAAGAGGCCGCACCGAAGGGGCTTCGATGGAGTCAAAGGCATCGACCGGCGGCAGCGCCGCCCGACCGCCGCGCTGTGCCGACCCGACTCCGGCCCGGGGGCGTAGCCCACGTTGGCGTCTTGGGGGACCAAATGAGGCCACTGTTATGCACCATGCAAAAAAGATATGCTACTGTACACATTGAAAACATAGTAGCATTCAAACCATACAAGTTCATCGTGAACAAATTGCATCACAACTGTTCCATGACAAAATACCTTCATCCTATAGCCGTTTTCAAGAACTTTTCGGTTGCTCTAGGTCCTGTTCCATTTGTAACGGTGTTGGTGGAAGTTTTGGATATATCTTCAGAAACTTTGAATCAAAGCCCTGCATGAGAGAACAGTCGGTATTTAATTAGTCAAAAGTCGGTTAATCAAAGGACCATGAAGCAAATATAAATAAATAAACATAGGGTTGATAAGATACCGCGATTCCAAGATGAAGAAGATAAGGGTATTTTGATTGACATCCCCGATCCGAAATGGTCGTGGTCAGAAAAAATTTCATGTGAAAATATAGCCAATGGAAGAGTTAAAGCAACCATTGGTGTCTCACTTATTGAATGGAATCAGCCCTCTTGAAAAGTAGATCACATAGCCCTGATTATCCACAACACACTTGACTCAATTTGTATCGAATGCATTTTCTGGTTTCAGTGAACTAACAGCTGTGCTGAAGACTGCATCAGGAGCTCGCTGCAAGCCATGTTGTACAAAGAAACAAGGTCAATAAAAGCTGATCAAGACATCTGCAAGGCACAGGGTGTTTAGGTTGCACAAGGTCAAGATAAATGTTAAACATATGCAACATAATTAGAATGATGAATGCATTATTTTTCAGGACTAAGCTTAAAGAAAAGATATTAGTCCCCAGCTACGAACCATTTTATTTAACTGAAGAGAAGTACAGGCAACATCAAGATAGTGTTGTGTAATTAACCACCTACAGTGGCATAACTACACCATCTATTATCTCTGGTTCAATAAGAGGCTCATCTCCTTGAGTATATTGGCGACAATATCATAGTGTTTCTCAAGCTTCTTAAGTGCCTCACAGCAGCGTTCTGATCCTATGTTATCAAGTAAATGCCAATATACACACACATTAGTGTTTTACAACATAATCATGAAGAGATAATATAATATAGCTACAAAAAACACAAAATGAGCACCATTTTTTGCAAGATTCTGATGTCATTATAACATTAGCTCCAAATCCCTGACAACACTCTGCAATTCTCTCATCCCCCGTTGCCACAACTAAGGGGGGAAAGGCACAAGTGTGAAGATGACAAACAGATGAAACCAATCAATGATTAATATTAGCCATCTTGGGTTTACCAACTTGGTCCAAAGAAGAAGCTAGCATAACTCTTTCCCATGTTCTCTGTATGTGTGAAACACACCGATTTGTAACTGAACAAGTGAAATATGTCACAGATCAGAAGAAGCAATGATACACTTTCCCATGTTCTCTGTATGTGTGAAACACACCGATTTGTAACTGAACAAGTGAAATATGTCACAGATCAGAAGAAGCAATGATATACTTTCAGAAAAAAAAAATAGTTCTGCATTCATTCAGTGTAAAAAAGTGTCAGCACAAGGTGCTGTTGGAATTATACAGCTTGCTGAATCAATTGCAGACTAGAAATTAAAACTGGCTAAACTAACAGCTATACCATTTCCCTTCTCCAAAATCCATAAAAGAAATTCATCGAACTCAGGCTTGACTTTTTAATTGCAAGAAAAAAACTGTACCGAACAATGAAGCCAGGAAACGATTCAAAACATTTCGGTAACCAACGGAACAGCTACTATGTAGTTCACTCACAACATTTCAGTAACCAACGTAACAGATGCTATGTAGTTCACTCCAAACGGAAACAGCATAACTCGATTCGACCTCCCCTCCCAGTCCCAAGCGCGGGTTGCCGGTACAATTGCGCCCACAAATTGATCATCTAAAGGAAGCTTCCCCTCGCTCTCTGAAAGAAGCTATAAGACGAGGCAAGGAGGCGGACCTGGATCATGGGCTTGCCGAGGATGTGAACGAGCGGCTTGCCCTCGAAGCGCGCGGGTATCATCCCCCACCACGCGGCTGCGGAACCCGCTCGGCCACCGGTAAAGGTTTGCCGTGGCAGCTGCCGCGGCCGCGGCGCCAAGCGCCAGCCCGTGGAGTATCCACACGCGGGCACCCGAGCCCGACGAGTCGGACGACGGCGCGCTGGTCGGCATCGTGTCTTCGGCACACGGTCCCCTCCTCTGGATACGCGCGCCGAGCTCTTCGTGAATATTAGGTTCAGGTATCGCAGGCGCGCGGGCCAGTGGCGAGGCGGGGGTGTAGCCGGCGGCAAGGGCGGCGACGGGCGACGACGGCGGCCGTTAGGCTGGCAGCGTTTTTTTTTTTTTAAGTTTTACCTGTATACCCTTATAAAAATTTATGTGTCCCTTAAAAAATTTTTGTTCAATTTTCTTTTATCCCACGTACCCTTCCGTCTCCCCTTCTGTTTGGTTTTCTCCGTTTAGGTGTACTCGACACGTGGGACCAGGAAACGAGAATGTCAAAAAAAAATACCCTTAGTTGTATCGGACAAGTTCGGAGACTCGCGCTACTCGCTCGTCGGGGGATTTTACATTTTTACCATTATAACGGATGCGTCTTACTCGAATATCACTCTTATAATGCGTCTTACTGTGATCTATCGGCAAGCATTGTTGAATCTCTTACATTTTTACCATTTTGTCCTACGTGGCAACCCATGTCAACCCGAGAAGCCCAAACACAGTCGGAAAGGTGACACGCTAAAATTACCTTCTTGCCCCTGCCCTTAACAATACGTGAGCAAGCACACTGGCAGCAGGGACGCTCCATTCTTTTTTTTTTTGAACTTGGGACGCTCCATTCTATTTAAATAAATGAAAACTTGTTCACCATTTGCAAAGTCATGTACATTTGAAGTCGACCATGCACAATGTCCAGGAAGAAACATATTGATTGTCACATAAAATAGGGCTAACTGTTTGCCATTACATAAGTCATAATAGGGGCATAATTGTTTGGCATTACATAAGTGATAAAAGGGAGCTAATTGTTTGCCCAGATTACATAAGCCATTAAAAGGGGCAAAATGCTAAATGTTTTTTTTTTTGCCCAAATTCGAACATGCTGCCAGAACAAATATTACATGCCATACAAGAGTCACTTCTCAGTGCACAAAATACAACACACAAAAGCGCCAGCAGACCAGCTTCTTCATTTTCACTTCCTTCCTTCCTTTCTTCCTTGCTTCTTTGCTGGAGATTTCTTCTTCACTTTAGTTGCTAGCATTTTCCTTCTTGGTGTCATTTTCTTCACTTGTTCAGTTTGGAGGTCATTTTCTTGGAATAGTGCCCTGTTATGGTTAAACATAGTTAGCTGATGCACATTTAAACAACTTGAGCACTTGTTCAGTTTGGATGGCAATACCTTCTAGTTGGTGTTTCTGGGAGAACAACTTGCATAGCCATCACTTCATCAACTTCTTGCCTTGCTGTTGTAGTCTGCGGCACAATTGCAAACTCATCTCTAGTAGCTTCCATTTCTTCCCTTGCTGCTACTTCTGCTAGTTCCCTTGCTGCTGCTGCCTTGAGCTCTAATTCTTCAGCTTCCCTCCTAGCTTGTGCTGCTGCTTCCCTTGCCAATGCTCCTCTTGTTCTTGGAGTTGGTGCTTCATCAGCACCATCACCTTTCTTGGCCTTCTTCCTTCCAACCTTCTTCCTCCTAGTATTTTTCCTACAAAAAGTGTAAAAGGATTTAGTTAGGAATGAATGAAGCCATGCAATGAACTCAAATAGAATGAGAAGCACCTTTTCTTTGTCCCAGTGAGGGAGCACCTCCAGCTATTAGCCCTGTGACCATACTCTTGACAGTTAGGACACCTAACTTGTCTTGTAGCCTTGCCCCCTTCTGTTGCTGATTTTATCCTATTTTTCCTTAATCTTCCACCAGCCCCCTTCTTTGACTCCTCCCCTGGTTCTTTCTTTTTTGGCGCTGGAGGCTGCACTTTGTAGCCCTTGTCAACCTCAGGCCACTGGTTCTTATCAGTGATACAAGGAATAATGCCTGCATAAGCTGCCTGAAACTTGGCCACCGAGTAGTATTGGTCAACAAAGGAACCCATGTCAGGTTGCCTTGTGCTACATATCACAGTCAATGCATGTGGGCATGGTTTCCCAGTCACTTGCCACTGCCTACAAGTGCAAATTTTCTGAGCCAAATATACCACATGTTTTCTAACTTCTTCATCTTTGTACACCTCTGTTACCTCAGCTTCATTAGGATGGCCTTTGGAAATATGTAAGTGTCCCAATCCTCTTGAGGCAGCATTGAGTTGGTGGATGACAAAGCAGCAATATTCCATCGAGGCAATGCTAAAGATATCTTCCTTCTTTTGGCAAATAATAGCATCATCTTCTCTCTAATAGCATCCGCCATGCAATGAAGAGGCAGGTCCTTGTGCTCTTTTGATCAGCAAGAATTCCAAGACTCAGCCAAATTATTGTTTATGTAGTCACACTTGATGTCGCCAGAGAACTTACTTCTTGCCCGGAGAAAAGGATGATCTCTATCCACCAATCTCGCACTCCCGAGGAAGCATGTAACACCCTATCGAAAAAAACTTGCACTTATGATCTGAGTATGCTCTAGCTGCAGGCCACATGTTCCTGGCATACACATCTCCACTGTAGTGCCTCTTCATGTTTTCCATTAAATGCCTGAAACATTCCCTCCACTCTGCCTGAGGAAACACAAGTTTCACTGCTGACTCTAACCCCTTGCATGCATCTGTACAGATAGCTAAACTTTTCATGGGACCAATGGCTTTGCTCAGTTGTTTCAAAAACCACTCCCAACTCTCCTTTGTCTCTGACTCAAAGAATCCAAAGGCCACAGGAAACATCCAATTGTGACCATCTAAAGCTAAGGTCGCAGCATTTGGCCATTCCACATGCCATTCAAATGTGTAGAGTCTACACTAATATAAGGCCTGCAGCCATTCACAAAACCATTTATACAAGCTTTGAATGCACAGAAGAACCTCCTGAATCTAATTACTCCCTCATCATCAGTCACAGTGTCTATCTCTACCACACTGCCAGGTGATCTCAATTCAATTTCTGCCTTGAACCTGTACAAGTAATCAAAAGAATCACTCAACTTACCAAACAACTTGTCTGATGCTCTCTTTGTGCCATTGTACACTGTCTGGTAGGGGATGTCAATGCCATATTTGAACTTCAACTCCTTTCTCATTTCAGTAGCCCCCATTGATGGTTTCTTCTTCAAAAATTGAGGTGCTCTTTCTGCAACCCATGCTATTGATGCCATTGTATTATCTTCAACCTTTTGCCTAGAAGCACACTTGTGTTCTTCTGTATTTATTTGTATCTGCAAGTAGAAAAATAACTTTCATTAGGTGTGATTACTTGAACAACATATTGCAATGAAAAGAAGTTTAGCACAAAATGAGGTACAAATGAGAAACTCATTAAATAATGTAGAAAAATATACCCTGCAGCTGCCATCATGTTGGACTTTGGCTCTAAGCTTCCATGGGCAGCCTAGAGAAGCACAACAAATCCTGTACCTATCTTTGTCTGAATGTTCAATGTCAAATTCGAAATGCTTAACAATAGCATGTTGTCTAGCAGCTAGCCTAAGCTCATCAATGCTTGGATAGGAAATTCCTACACTCAGATCAGGATTGTCCCTGTCCCAATCATATAGTGGTTCTTCAGGAGCTGTGTCATCAACATTAACAGCTGCTTCATTCATATCTTGCTGCATCTCCCTTGTCATTGTTGGAATTGGCACCTCTTCTGGTGGTGGGTCAGGCACCTTGAATCCCATTGCCTCAAACACTTGGTCCTCATTGATAAGCCGCTGCAATTTGTACCATCATCATCGGGGTTCTCTTGTATAGTAAGAGTGGTCCAATCAACTACACCCCACAGTCGTTCAAAGAGGTGGAGAGGGGAGCCGCATGTGTCACCAAAACCTTCAACATCATTTGCCTCTGCATTTGGTTGATTACCACTAGTAACGCCAGAGACACATCTAGCTCTAGAAGAAGCAGAGTCATCAAAGTCTCTATCTTTCCTCACAACTTCAACCGCAATAAAAGCCAATCTGTCATCCCATCCGTCCATAATCATCCGGGTGCACATGCTCATCCCTCCTAAGCTTCCACCGAGAGCCACTTTGTTGGTCCAAAACCCAAGCCGCAAATCGCTTGAGAAGGCCCCCATATAATCTTTGTGGCTAACTCCTTATGAAAATCACCAATGAGTATTGATCGTTCCTATCAAACCAGATGTCATGGTGTTGCTCGAGACATTTGCACTCGACCCATAATCACCATCAAGAACATACTTAGAAACCTTAACGGCTAGTCTAAACGCATTGTCGATCGATCGACATCATGATAAATAGTAAAAAAACATAAGCAACTATGTCTCGCATACCACGTTCATGCCGTACCAATAAGGGGGAAGCAAAGGGTTAAGTGCATACCAAGGAGGACAATCACCATCCATTGCAACACGCCGTACTACATCGCCCGCGAAGCCTAAAAAAAACCAAGATGAACCCTAACCCTAACCTCAATAGATAGATGTGAGCAAGGTCACATACCGCAGTCCCCCAACGAGCGGAGGGGAAGGAGGAGGGGGCGACGGCGCGCTCTCACGCGGGGGCGGGCGCGTCCCGGCCCGCGCGGGCGGCGGCGTCGGGCCTCGCGTGGGGCCGCTCCCCGGGCCGCGCCGCTCCGGGGTCCGCCTCTCTCGCGCAAAAAAGAACGGGGGGGGCGCTCGTCCCGCCACGGGGGAAACACCACCGGATCGAGGGCGGATAAGCGATAGCGTGAGGAAAGAAAGGAGGGGGCGGGAAGGTAATTTCGCGTGGTCACCGCTGACCGTGTTTGTCCATCTCAAAGTTGACATGGCGTGCCACGAGGACAAGGTGATAAAAATGTAAGAGATTCAACAACGCTACCGATAGATCCGTAAGCACGCATTATAAAGGGTGATATTCGAGTAAGACGCATCCGTAATAATGGTATATATGTAAAATCCCCTCGCTCGTCCCTCTCCCCGTCCTGACTTGCGCTCGGTCCGTCAAAAAAAAAAAAAACGAAACCCGCAGAGGGCCCCGTCCCGTCCGACTGAAACCCTAGCGGCGGCGGCGGGAGGCTCCAGGCGGACGGCGTCGACGGCAGGAGGCTCCAGGCGTCTCGCGGGCGGCGTACGCGGGCCGAGGCTCCTTGAGGCTGCAGGCAGCGGCTCCGCGCAAACTGCCTCCAAGGCCGCGAGTGGCGCGCTGTCACTTTGCCGGCCGGCCTGTTCCATTGTCACTCTTTCACATGCGTGCAGACGTGCAGCATACAGTATCCTTTTTATTAAAAGGGAGCTTAGGGAGGGGAGTGAGTGACCGAGTGAGAATCGGAGAGGCCTTCCGTTTTTTTAGGAGTAGAGGAGGAGGAGTAGAAGAGATATACTCAGTTTAACCACGCCTGCGCTCTCCCCTCTCTCTTTTTTTTCTCCTAGCGACGACTGCGACAGCCGCCGCCGCCTAAGCCAGGGTCCCCGGTTTCCGTCGGGCGCTTCGCCGGCGACGACCACCCACCAGGTACGCGCAACTCTTCTCTTCTGTTCCCTTCCTGCTGTGCGAAACCGAGGGCCCAAACCCTAACTGCTATTTGGCTACTGCTACTGTCTTCGGATCCGATCTAATTACAACTGAATACAGGTACCATGCATGCTAACTTCGATTTATTTGCAAAAATTGTCAGGTGTATATTTGAAAACCTATATGTCCTTTACTGGTTCCGCCCCTGGTTGATTCCAGCCCTGTTCAGGAGTGATGGGGAAGAAGGTGAAGGCTAAGCCCAAGAACCCGCGGAAAGCGCAGGAACGAGATCTTCCAGCCTCCTCCTCTGAGGTTGGACCTGGTGATGCAGCATCGCAGGATGCAAGCCACTCAGCTGAGGAAGGAGCTGCTTCAGCTAGTGGCAGGGAGCATTGCGCCACTACAGCTGTGACAATGCTCACTTGGACAAGGTCCTCCTGGAGATCCTGTCTTCCAGGCACGATGCATCATGTGAGCACTGCCGAGAAGATGCCCCGAGAAAGAAAGGCGGTGCTGGGGGTAAGCAGAAGAAGAAAGGAGGCGCCTCCAAAGGCGCTACTGCCAAGGCGAAGGCGAAGGCAGACAAAAGTGATACGTGGGTCTGCTTGGACTGTGGTCGGCATTTTTGTGGTGGTGCAGTAGAGGATACCAAGCCCTATGGCCATGCCAGACGGCATGCTAAGCAGGACCGCATTGGTGGGCTGCAAGGTATGATGACCCGACAGCTGCTTATTGTTTGTCATGTGAAAAGGAGGTGTCAATTGAGATACCCAAACTAGAGACAGTTGCTGCAGCAGCAGTGGAAGATAAGGTGGTTGGTGCAGAGGATACTGATTCATGGCGTTTGATTAACCCAGATGCTAATGTGATCAAAGGGCTGCCAAATCTGGGAAATACATGCTTCTTCAATTCAGTGCTGCAGTGCCTCCTCACAGTTGATAGGTTGCGCAGGAAGATGTTAGGACCAGATGTTCCTACAGGGGCCCTTGCTATGTCACTGAAGAAGCTTTTTGCAGAGACAAGTGCTTCAAATCATGCAGGAGGTGCACTAAGCCCAAAGAGCCTCTTCTCAAGCATTTGCTCAAAATATCCACAGTTCAGGGGCTACCAGATGCAGGATAGCCATGAATTGCTCCGTTGTTTTCTTGATGGTTTGCGTACAGAGGAAACTGAAGCACGGAAGCTAGCGGAGGAAGCTTCAGATGCAGGGGTTCCCACAATTGTGGATTCCATTTTTGGGGGTCAGCTGTCTAGTACTGTGTCCAGCACTGAATGCTCACACAGTTCTGTTAAACATGATCAATTCCTTGATCTCTCACTACCAGTTCCATCAAGGAGACCTCCAACCAAGAGTGTTTCATCACCCCCAGCGAAGAGGACCAAACAATCTATACGAGATAGGAACAAAAGCCGCAGATATGGGAAGGTTCCAGCTCGAGCATCTCCTTCAGTAGAGAGTAAAGAACAGATCCAAACAACTGCTGAGCACAAGAATTCCCAAATTCCTGGTTCAGAACTCGAACAGGTAGTCAGCGAGAAAGAGGCTGAGCCCTCTGGATGCAGCGAGTCATGTGGTTCTGTGTCTAATCAAGAACAAAAGGCTACTACGAATGTGGAGAATAGCAACTGCTGGTTGGATTATCTCGCCGATGAGGATGAAACAAAATCTGAGATTCTTGATTCCGCAGATTCTACTGGAACAGGACAAATTTGGGAATGCAGGGATGCAGCAAATGGTCCCTTGTACCCTCAGGATGATGCCCTGCCCAAAGAGCAGATCTTGGGTTCTGAGCACTCAGGTGAGAACACTGTTGATGATGATACCTCCTTACAGACTGTTATCTTACTTCCTTACAAAGAACTTGGTACCACTGCCAAGGAAAGGGATGAAACGATTGAAAATTCGTGATAATTCAGAATGTGCAGTTCCTCCTCTAGTTGTTTCTCCAGTAACTGAAAATAATACACAACCTGGATATTGTGGAGATGTGGAGGAAGATGACTATGCTGGTCTTGGTGATATGTTCAATGAACCAGAAGTTACTTCTGAAGTCAAGAAAGAGGCTAGCAAAGTGGAAGATATTGATGTAATGGCTTGGAGTAGTAACAGTGCTGATGATGAGGTAGATGATAGTAATTCTCCTGTATCAGTTGAGGGCTGCTTGGCTTTGTATACTGAACCAGAGCTGCTGGCTGAACCATGGCTGTGTGAGCACTGTACTAATGAAAGAAAAAATGTCATGGAGATGACAGACGGAGCTAATGGAATAAAGGATGGTGAGGAGATGATGGCAGGTGGTGATGCAAGAAAAGATGGTAGAAGTTGATCGCGAGCTGCAGCAAACAGGAGGGCATTGATCAGGTAATGGGAACTGATGGTTGCAAAAAGGACATTGATCAGATTATGGCAACTGGTGATTGCTCTGGCAATGTACATTCTGATTGCAAGGAAGGTAGGTGTGTTAATCCTTCTTTGGCTGACCCTGAGCAAAACTGTGACTGTAATTTCCCAGACACAGAAAATACTTCTATGCAGAGATCTGGTGCAGTCTTCACTGTGAATGAGATTGAACAGTCAAGCAATCAGACCAGCCACAAGGAACAGTGTATGGATTTGAAAATCTTAGAACCTGAGTCTTCATCTTTGAATAACCAACAACATGGTTCGCCTGTCCAATATGATGATGGCCATAATGCGGATATAACCGCCAAAGCAGCAAGTGCACCACTGAGTTGTGGTGGTGATTCCGTGTCTTGCAATGCAACTAACAATGTTGAAGCTCAACCTGTTGGTGTTCCTGAAGAAGTTGTGTCGAGTAGCCTTCCATCAGATGCACAAAAAACCTTGCTGGGTGCAAAAGATAATGAAGATGCCATCACAAAGAATCAGGGAAGGAGGAAGCGAATGAAGATGGTTGGTAAGGCACAGCTAGTGCAAGATAACCAAAATAAGGAGAAAGAGGATGAGGCAAAGGTTTTTAGAGCTGCATTGAGAAGAATTCTTATAAGCAAGGCTCCACCTGTATTGACGATTAACTTGAACAGATTCAGCCAGGATTCTCATGGTCGATATAGGAAACTGAAAGGGCATGTGCGCTTTAAGGAGATGCTTGATATAAAACCATTCATGGACCCAAGGTACGATCTACTTTGAAAAGCATATATTTTTTCCTTTAATGAGCCAGCTGTTTTCTGCTTTTCTGCAACCCAATGCTACGGTAACATTATCTTACAAAATGATAGTAAACAATATACCATTATAGTTTACACATATCACAGCTCTCATCTTTTTCTCAACAATAATCGAACAACACAAGTAAATAGTGACCATGGTACTGAATTCATGTCTACACGTGCTTATGTTATAACTAAATTCGTTTTTTGCTCGAACACATGTTATACCTAAATTCATGCCATAAGGCAATTTTCTGTCAATAAGTTGTGCAATTTGTGCCGTAAGGTCAAAGTAATAGATATAATGATTAATGAACTTGACATGCTGAATGCAAGAATCTGTCTAAAGGTTCTCTACCATCTGCTGCCCTTACAATGCTTTTCTCTGAGACATTGGGGGGCAATGTGAAATCACAAACAATACAGGGATATTACTATATTAGCATGAGATTTAGCTTGATATGTGTGATCTGCTTTAGGATAAGCTTGCTGAAACAGAAGAGTAAATCATGTGCTTGTGAAAATCTATCCATAGTAAGACGGACAAATTAAAGGGTAGTTCCAATGACCGCTGGAGTAATCCGGGGTGTTCTTCCTCTAGATAGCTTTAGATTCTTTATTAAACTCAACCGACATAGGTGCTTTTCCACATTATGAGCTGGCATAGCATGGATACAGCAGCAAAAAAAATCTTTCATTAATTAAGCAAGATAGCAGTAACCAACTATAATTGTTAAGCACCTGAGAAAGCCACGTATAGTGAAGTTATAATCAGTGAAAGGAACATATTAATCTGTCGCTATTTTTTTTCAAGACACTTTTTAATTATTACAAATATATCCATGTCCATATTCTGCCATGTAACTATCAATCAAGCTAACCAATTAGGTTCAGTTTTGAGTTACCTGAAATATTTTCACTCTACTGAAAATATGGTGCAAAAGGGGGTTCAGTAACTTCAGTTTAGGTTACCCTGCTCAAATGCAAGGTTATTAAAGCGTGGTCTGGCCACTTTTCCAATCGAGGTGTCATGCCAGCCAATAGAAGTGTGACATGCTTGTGATTTATCAGTAGCAACAGCTCTTTGCAGCCTTGAGATTGGTCTGTTCATCACTGTTTTCTGTTACCTGCAGATGTAAGGAGAACAACACCAGCACCTATCGCCTAGTTGGTGTTGTCGAGCACATGGGAACCATGACGGGAGGTCATTATATTGCGTACGTGAGAGCTTGCAAGATTGGAGGTCGGCAGCAGCAGAACACTGGCTCAAAGTCTTGGTTTTACGCAAGCGATGGACAAGTCCGAGAAGCCTCTCTGGAGGAAGTGCTAAACTGTGAGGCTTACATTCTCTTTTATGAGAGGGTGGGCTACTAAGATAAAATCTGTCAGCCTACCCATCAGTCAGTCATTTATCAGTGCAAGATCACTGGGGGTAAACTGGGACGTGAAGACATCTTTTTGTGAGCACGGAAATGTGCTATCTACGAAGTCCATTTTGTTCCTTCGATTGAGTCACTCCATGGCCCTAGGTGGCTTCATTACCATTCAATTTACTTGGTCGAAGAGATTTTCACAATTGGACTTAAACAGAACTGTTCATACTGCCTACAGCCATTTCTTTCTCCTTTTTTTGTTTTGGTTTTGGTCTTTGAAGGACATAGTTGCTGGTCTGGAGATTGGTCAAAATTGGCAGGGTTTTGTTGAATGGTTCATGGTCAACTTAGAAATTTCTTTTTGGTATGTGCATGCCCCTAGATTTTGAGTGATGGGGGCACTGTAACGGGTTTAGGATCTATCCTGTACTTGCAACTATCACAGCTGTTTTCACACCTCATCACCCGGATAGATTGTATCTGATATATCTTTTTAAATTTATACATACTCAGATTCTTTTGTTATGGAGTTCCCATTTGAAATTTTGGTTTCAGATTTTGCACCCCGTGTCATTTTCAGCCTGGCAGATGTTCAAAAACCTCAATACGCTGGATTGCAACATACTCTGAACGACTACGGTGTCCAGCTTGATTGTTGGCTTGCAACTGCAAAAAGCAAAGTTGAGTGCCGCTGACAGCGTAAAGCGCAGCCGCGTTACTGCTGGTGTGCTTGAACCTGTATACGTCGCTGTTACTGGAATCACGCTTCCCTGCTGCCAGCCAGCGTTGATCCGTCAAAACTACGGCAGAAGGTGGCGCAATTGGGAAGTTCCCGCGCAACTGGGAAGATCCCGTCGTGCCGTCTGACACACATGCTACCTTCGAGTCATGGCAGGCACCATCCTGTGCTGGACCGGTAAAACTCCTGGACCTGAAGAACGCCGGCCCCGGTCGACGTACCAACCCGTGCCAAACGCCCACAAAAGTAGACAAGTCCTGCTCATCCACGATCCACCAATACGACCTACTGCCAGTACTATGTCCGTCCCAGAGTCCCATCACACGAGGCAAGGCAACGGCGGCGCACGACCGCAGCGCTAGTCGGTCGGTCCACCGTAAAAAAAGTCCGCGCCTCACGGTGGACAACGGGAGCGGCAGCCTCGAAACCGTCAGCCGTCGCGGCCCTCCCGTGCAGGCTCGGCCTAACGCGACGCGACCGGCCGAGCCCAGCGCGCGCGCGCCGCCGCCAATTGGCGCCCGTAATCGCTCGGCTGCTCCCGCCTCCCGCGTCCGCGCAGGAGCAGGCGCGCACGACGCGCCTGGCCTGGCCTCCGAAGCCGGTTGGTTCCCAAAACAAGAAAGGGGCAGTGGCACGCGGTATAAACTGGGTAGCGGGTGCAGGTGGCAGCGCCAACAGGCGGCGTCAGCGGGCTCCTGCCTCCAGTCCCGAGTTGGTGGCGCGAGCGCAAGGGGATGGACGTCCGGGTGCCGCCGGGGTCGCGGCCGCGGCCACGGCCACCCACGCCGCGGCGCGGCGTCACGCTGGCCGAGCAGCTCGCCGCGTCGTCCAACCTCCGCGACCTCCTCAAGCTCCGTGACGACGACGACGACGTCGGAGGAGGAGGAGAAGGAGAAGGAGGCCCCACCGCCGCGGCGGCGAGGCGCCGCACGCTGCTGGACGTCATCCGCGACGCGGACGAGGGCCGCCGGCCTCCCGCAGTCGCCTCCGTCCGCCGCCGCGTTCGCCCCGCCCCCGCGCCAAGCCCAGGAGGAGGCGCGGGCGGCACGGCCACCGCGGCGCCGGCGTCCCGCCGCGGGGGAGAGCCAGAGGGTGTCGCTGATGGCGCTGCTTGAGCGGACGGAGCAGCAGCAGCAGCAGTGGACGTGGAAGCGCGCGGGCGCGGGAGGAAGCGGCGGCGCCGGAGGAGGAGAAGGAGGAGGACAAGGGGAAGAGCGGTGGTGGCGTGGGCGGGCGGTGCTGCGTGTGCGTCGCGCGGGGCAAGGGCGCGGCCTTCATCCCCTGCGGCCACACCTTCTGCCGCGCCTGCGCACGCGAGCTCCGCACCGGCCGCGGACGCTGCCCGCTCTGCAACGCCACCATCCGCGAGGTCCTCAACCTCTTCTGACGCGCCTTCCATCCTCGCCTACTGCATTGCTTTCCAACACCGGTGACGGTGCATCCTGGTTCTACTCTGTGCACGAACCAATCTTTTTCCATCGTTTTGGCGTCGATCGTCGGTGACGGACCGACGATCTCGATTATTAGAGAAAAGCATTTGGTGTAGATAAGATCTCTGTTTCTGTTTCTCTTCTTGCTCCGACCATTTCTTGTTGAACTCGAACCAGATTCAACACGACACATGTACTAGTAGCACCATCATCATCATCATCCATGCACGGCACAGGGTGAGCATTCATTCAAGATTCATGTACATGGATGGATCGAATTGAATCCTGCAATCCCCAGGACACCGTGCTATCGCAGTAAAGATGTCTTGGTCCAAACGAAATAACATGTCCAACCCAACCCAGCAGAGCATAGTATCCCGGCGTCGTCACTGCCCGGAGATTGCGTGATGGTACACCCCCACAGTACACGCGTATCATCTGAGTCTCGTGCGCCGCCAGCCAGCCAGGCAGCCAGTGCATGGGATGGAACGATCCGTCGAATCCAAGCTCCACCGCGTTCGTTCCCTCCGTTCAACACATGTGCACGTCCAATTTCAAACTGCAGTTTGTGATGTCGTCACGAGCAGAGAAAGATAAAGCGACGACGAGTCCCAAGTGTTGAATTGTAGGCCATCTGATCTGCCTGCCCACCCCACCTGAACACGTACGTTAGGCCGATGTTGACTCGGCGGAACGGAACCGGATCGGCTTTGCCTGCCGCCGCCGTAACCGTAGTGTTATCAGGCCATTATGGCGCTGGCACGGCGACGCCATCGTGGGCTATATTTTATACGAGGCAGGCGGCACGACGCGCAGATCGCCGTCCATGTAGCTTCGATTTGGATCTTGCAGCGTGAGCTAGGTGACCATGATGCCATCCATCCACCCCTCGCCGCACTATCAATTAAACGGTCCGCCAGAACTCAAGACGGCCATGGCCACAATCATGGATCCCGCCGAGGGACACATGGCGAGGCGGCATCGGCCGTCGGCGACCCCGGGCCGGACAGACAGGCTTATCCCGGCACCCCGTTTGTCTTTGGGAACGGCGACAGCGCGCATGATTGCGACGGCCTGCTCCGCTACACAAGCGACGAGCCGAGCCACCAGTATAGACCAGAGAGGTTTGTAGAAGAGCGGTCAGAGGCGGACAAGCGCGCATCGCTGGGAGGAATTGCCGTGTAGTGAAGCTCGCTCGCAAGATTACAGGGCCTGTCCGTGGACTCTAGCGCCGGCCGTTGCGGTGTGCCCTTCCCATTTGCGTGTATTATTGGCTGGCTGCGAGAGAATATGATAATTAATTCATAAATAATTGTACGAGCAAGGCCTGCATGCAGAACGATTCTGCTGCAGTTGGGATCCCATTCCTTCCCATACATGGGTATCAGATTGCAATGGCTCCGATCCACATCTGTCGAGACGTCTGTCGCTCGTGTGAGTTGTGGGTTACTCCGATTGCATCAAGTCAAATGTCAATATAATAAGTTCTTCTCAAGAATACACTGACACCACATTATGCGCGATCTTAAGGAAACCACATTATGCGCCTATAGCTAGATCGGTGGTTGAGCTGCATTGTCCATCTGCATGGGCTCCGGACCGGCCGGAGGCCCCATGGTCCATCACTCACAGCGTTCAGATGGAGATCGCCTCTGTCTGCAACTGCAGGAAAGAAAGCGACGTCCTCTGCAGATACAGTTCGATCCTATCCACGCCGCAACCCCACCATGTATGATGTCTCTTCCACACCCGTTCTCGATCGTTTTTACCAAGGAGAACTGCTGGCCGAATCCATTAAGATAGTAGTATATGGTAATATTAGACCATGTTTGGATACATTAGCTGCTAAACAGTTAGCTAGCAAATGGTTAATAGCTTATATTTGCTAGCTAACTATTAGCTAGTTTTGTCCAACTAGTGAAACACAATTGTTAGTTTTGTATTCAGCTAACAATTAGCTAAACTATTAACTATATTGAGAGTTATTAACAATTGATTATTAGCCCTATGGATCCTAAACATAGCCTTACACTAGTGTCTACACTTAGCCGAGGCACGACGGCTTCCTGTGCGATCAGCAACCAGAAACTCTCGACCACGTCATCGTTGGTGGCTCCTTCACTAGGCAGATTTGGTACAATGTGGCAATAACACTGGCCCAACCTATGCCGCCGCCCTCAGGCTCCGTGCTTGAGTGGTGGCACGCCTGGCGAGACCACTGGACGGGCGACACGAGGAAAGGTGCGGACTCCCTCTTCGCGCTCATCGCCTGGGAAGTGTGGAAGGAGCACAATACAAGATGTTTCAAAGGAGCAAACACCAACGTTAGTGCACTTTCGGCGATCATCAAAGCCACGGCTGAGCAGTGGGGTGTTAGCGGGTGCTAAGCACCTAGGTAGCCTTTTTCGTGAGTAATCAGTCTATGTACATGTAACATGTGTCGTGCGTGAGAGCTCGTTGAACATTTGTAACATATGCTTATTGTAAACATTCTCTTTCTTAATATAAGTACGCACAAAGCTTTTGCGTGATTAAAAAAAAAACTTAGCCGAGGCCGTGCAAATCCTTTAATTTATTTTCTGGTGAGTGCACTAAACGAGTGCCAGAAGCTACGTTGTCATACTTCACCATCACCGAAACAGACTGCCATTCCAGGCACGACGAGGAGCTCAACTGGATGGTCCCGGCTTTGCAGTTGTTGTCACCACGCAGTTACACACAGAAGACTGATAACTGCCGATGTGCCGTGTGCGATACTAAGGAAAGCTCTTCCATTTAGGACAAGCGCTCACGACTCATGAGTCACGACAAGTACAGGCTTGGAATATTTCATCAAAGATACTATTTCAGGGAGAACTGGGAATGTTTCTCTACCTGTGTATTTGCACTACGGTCCAAACGCATTTCAGAAAGATGGCGCCTCTAGACAGTCTATATGCAGGGAGTTTTTCTTTTTTTTAAAAAAACGTACATTGTACGTAATGCATTAAGGGAAGTGAGAATTGTTACCTAGCCCGTAGGTTCCAATGACGAGCTGGTGCCAGAGTTCATTATGGGCAATACTTAGACATTGAACGCCGGCAAGAACGGCGGAGCTATAGAGAGTTGTACTAAAAAAATAACCAATTGTGCTACGAAGGTGATTCTAAACCTATACCGAACTACGGCAAGTAGCAGCGCAAGACGACGGAATCCTGCCACACCATTTGTCCGCCTAGCTCGTCATGAATTTTGATGGCCAGCTGCGTCAGAGTTTGAGTGGCGCCCTCAAATGTCCGGCAATTCCTTTCCTTCCAGATTTTCTAGGTGACGAGCAACACCAAGGAGTCGAATCCCCTGCCGAGCTGCGTCGGTACCTGCTCGTCGAGGTAGTCAAAGGGCATAGCTGGTGCCATCCTGCCAAGACGTAGGAGGCGAAGATAATATGCAGGGAGAATTGGAAATGTTCCTATTGACTTTTCTCTAGGCATCGTGACCATTCCAATTTGATGACAATGTGTGCACTTCTTGTTGTTCCACTTGGGAGTTGGCACCAAGATTGATCGGCGTAATTGTAAATTCGAAAAGATCTGTTCGGAAACACAAAAAAAGGCTTTCGGCTTTGTGCTTGCGCGTACCTCGTTGCTGAAGAAAGCACAAGTACCAACCTTGAGTAGAGAGAGCTGCGACTCAAGTGTAAAATCTTTGGACGCCAGCTTTTAAAGTTTCAAGAATGCGACCATGTACGTTACTCCAATCTTTAGGCTGCAAGCCGGGTAGGATACAACCATGGCCATGTACTATTGCCCAATCTTTGAAGCCATGTTGCGTGCTGAAGTCTATGTTTGTAATTGTAGCAATAGGCCAATAAGATACTATTGAGATTAATGCTGGAAAATTGATTACGAGAAAAAGAAATGTTTTTTCCTTGTTTCTGGCAGAATTGATGTGGCCTATGACGATCATTGGCTCTTTTAATCTCTCAGAAAGCACTAATTCAGCAGGATCAGTGATCTTCCTTCAGTCTTTAGAGCATTCGCGGACAGGAAACACCGTAAAGATAGGTCAGGGGTTGATAGCAGAAGCACGTCCAGACATTCATCTTTCTAATAGCTTAGTTTTGCTCTAGTTTACGTACTAAATCTTACACAGGAATTTCCCACGTCCCAGACTCCCAGATGGAGAAATTACTCTTTGGTTTGTAAATTCTGTTCAATTTCGTAAACAGGTTTTGAGTGGGCCGCCAGACCGACCAAATCATCCTCTGGCAGTGCAGCCCATCTTGATTTTCGAGTCTTCAAAGTTTGACTCTACATGGACCATCACAGCCCATCTTGGCCCAAAACACTTCTGCGCCGCGCTACGAACAACAAAGGGCCTCTATTCCCACGTCGACCCACCCGGGCCCAATTCGGTCATGAGGACGGGAACAGCTCCGGAGGGACATCCGCCGCCACCGCGCTCGCCGGCGGCCATGTCGCAGAGGTCGGAGGCGAGCACTGCTGGGGAGGGGGACGAGGAGCAGCGGCTGCGGGCCGCACTGCGTCACCTGCAGGTGGAGGCGGGGGTGCTGGAGCGCCTGGTGTACAAGCACAGGAACCAGCACCGCGGCGCCGCCTACTTCCAGTACCTCCTCAAGGTGAGGCCTGGCCGCGCCCCCTACACCTCCTCCTGAAGAAACCTCCCATCCCGCTGAGCGAGTGGCGAGTTTCTATGCGCGCAGGTGAGGAGGGACCTGAAGCTTCTGCTGGGCGCCGGGCTCCTGGAGGTTCTCAACGCCGTGTTCCCGGTTCTCGCATGCCGCAAGCCGGCCAACACGATCCTCGTCCCAGCCAAGTCAGTCTGTTATTGTATTTACGCTTCTTGCAAATTTCACTTGCTATTATCTGATTACTTGGCTTGTTTGGATTTTTAATTAAAACTTTTTTTTTTCTGAATGCTGATATAGGCAGACTAAGAAGAAACCTGGTGCAAACCACAGCCATCATGGGAGGATTTTAGGTGTAGCCCGCCTTTTATCCCAGGTGTGTTTTCTGTTTGTTGAGCTTTTGATGCAATTGGAATATTGACTTATGTATAGACTTGAAGTGAGATTTCATACTTTGCCCAACTTAATATCATATAAAATATCAGTCAAAATTTTCGTGGTCCTGTGCAGATGTCTGAACCTGTTATGAAGGCAGCAATGTATCCTTTTTTTTCTTGTTATATATGTCATGTTTCTGTTTAGTTTCTTAGGTAAAAAATAGGACTAGCTGTGCTTGTCCGCTTGCACTTGGCTTACCTTAAACTATAGATGTCTCAGCCTTGTACATTTCATTATTACCACCATAAGAAAACAAATGTAAATTTCTCTTGCAACTGAAAGGTGTTCAAAGTTCCTTAACGTAAATTACAGTCAGATAACATTTTTACTTGCTAGATCATTCTTCGTTGATCTTTGCACGGCTGTGTTCTCTTTGCTTGCACGAGTAAGGGTCCTGATCCAACAGGTGAGGCAATCTATAAGCATGGCTGATATTGTATCAAGAAGATTCGGTTTCAAATTGCTGACATGTGTTCTCCTAACAAGTTAGGAAAGTCACCTTGGAGTCACATGCTAGCTAATATTGTTATTCTTTCTGTTTTCCCTACATAGTTTTTTTGTTGTATACGCTGACCCTCTGGTATTTGTTTCACAGATGTTACTTGATGTTGTGTCAATATACAATAAGGTCACTGATCTGACTGATAGGAAGCAGGCCGTTAAGATTAGCATCAGTGGAGTGCAGGTATATTTTACTTCCGCACTAGCAACGATGTCATTTTGTATATCATGGAGAAGCCGTATTGCCTTAGACCATGCTTTCACTTTTCACACAAATTGATCTTACTAGTAAATTTAATGATTTCACTAAATAACTTTGCCCCTTTTTCTTTCTCTTATTCCAGGCTTTCAGAGAGTACTACCCCTCAATGAATGATGCATGTATAATTCTGGAGTGTGTATGGGTAAAAGATAAATTCGTTTTGCATGAAAAGCTTAAAGATATCTGTCAGGAAACCCAAGTTGAGAATCAGAAGTGCTGCGATCCTGAATCTTCAATCCAGTATGAAACAGTCGCACTGATTAGTGAAGGTTGAAATGCTTTTTCTTCTACCTTCACGATAAATGCTAAAATGCATGATGATCCATTGATCTTGAATTTTTGTTGCCTTTGTCATAATTAGTTGACATGCTCATGAATCATGAGAATGCTTGGTGCTTTGTTGCTGATTTTGATTTAAAGCAAGCACCTTAGTAGTGTATTGCATTGTTAAGAACATAGCTCAAATTAAATATTAAGATATCTTGAATCATTTTACTATAATAAAATTCCCATGGTTCCCAAGCTAGTTACCAACTACCAAAGCAGGAGTATGGCTTTTTTGAGGTTAGTCCATCAATCTTTGGAAGTATGTCACATTAGAGCATATATTAAACAGTTGGCGGCATGATTTTTGGTGATATGGGCATATGGCAGACGTGTGTTCTGATTTTAACCTCACATATCCTGCTTGAATGATAACCTAACATGGTTCTGACTGGAATGCACCAGCTTTTGCATATTACAACTATATATTGAGCAATATTTGATTAGTTATTTTTATAATTATAACTTATAAGTTCGTTAATTTGAAAGTTAGTTTTATAATTATAACTTACAGTTACAACTATATATGGAGCAATGTGAAAGCTAATATGGAGCAGTTCTAATTTTATGGCTCTATGGTCTTTAACTTCAAAAGCATTCTTTTTAATTACATTGCCCTATTTTGTGACCAATTTCAGACATGAAAAGTCTAGAAGAAACAAACTTGCTAGCCAGCCAGCTAGACACTTCTCTAGCAGAGCAACCAGATAAAATGATCCATTGCAATGATGCTGGAGATACTCAGAACGGGAGGCAACTACAAAATGAAACCAGTGCTTGTCCAGTTCCTGACACCCTTAGTACCTGCGAGCAGCTGAAGCCCGAGACTAGGAAAAGAGTAGCATTTGTTGCGGTTGGAAATCCGAAAGTCACGGGTGCAGCCTCAGGAACAAAATCATCAGAGGTGAACAAGAAGCGAAGACTAGACATGATTTCTGCTTCCAACATACAATCTGGACTGTACAACAAATTGCTGGATTGTGAGACTACAGAGAATAACATACTTTAATATGTTCACTTCAAAAGTTAATACTTGAATACTTTGTCAAGGGAAAAGCAATAGGTAGGAAAATGAGCTTCTGCAAGTGCATCTCAAGATACGGCAAAGGTCACTGTTCTGAAGCTGATGCCCCTCTTTATCTTTTCTGTACCAAATTACAAGGATGAACTGCAAGTTCACGGCAAAGTAGTTGTATTTGGGAGATGTCCATCTTCACATCAACGTTTGGAAGTTGTTTAGACCAACAGAGATTTAAATAATAGTTTTGTAGAGTTTGTATTTGGTCATTGTCACGCCAATGTTCAGCAGCACGCTTTTATACAACTGGGTTCTATTTGCATCAGCAGATTTCTGCCTTACAGATTTAATTATTCATTCATTCATTGTGTGATTTTATGGTTGCTTATGTGTTTCATTTGAAATATTTTTCATGTCAATTTGGACCTTTGGTCACAAAAAAAATATGGCTCTGCAATTGTGCAAGCGCTAATCACTAATCAAGTATAGAAGCAAAGAATTCTGGCAGTTCTTATGACACACTCAACAAAAGAGATTTTGGGCATGCATACATATACAGTATAGGGTATATAAATTAGTGGTTCAAGATTCATCAAGACCCGTTCATCTCAAGATGGAACATTTCACGTACTATCAGGCTTTGGACCAATTGACCATGCTTCAAACAAGAAGATAATTGTTGTGACCAGCTGAGCTCATAAAATGATGAATGAAGATCTGGTTGTTGCTATCATGCTATGTACTTTACATGTTCTGCTGCTACCCATCAAGGCAAACTTGGAAGTGTAACTTCATCAAAGGAGAGAAAGCTGACACGTCCATTATCCACATGACAATATTTCAGAGGAATTCCCTGAAATTATTTTCCATTGCTTCCAATTCAATCCTTGAGGGCGGTTTACCCCTGCATTACATTGGGAAAACAATACGTCAATGTCTTTCTTATGGGATTATTATGTCGAAGTTGTTATAGAAACATGTATCACCAGTGTATATAAGATTATCCTGCTGGTTTTATTCATCAGCTGTGACCCTTGACTTACATGACATTGTTCTCTGTAGTTTATCTCTTAGCACAAAATCTTAGACCACGTACAAGTGTACAACGCAGTTGCTTAGCTAGGCGCTTATCAGTTGCTGCATGTTTATTCTTCCACCACAGATGTTTGGTAGGGCGCTAGGGAATCTTTTGACTAGGAAACTTATGGTTAAACGGATGCGAGCAGCAGATTAGCATGGAAGACTAGCTTTCCCATTGTAGGTTAAGGCTCTTAAGTACTTTGTTGATTATTCTATTTCCTTAAGTGTTCGTTTAAGCACACCTAGGTTTTACATGCCCTTAGACCCCTGTTCAGTTTCATGTATTTATTTCTTTGGAGGGAAATGGTGAAAATTAGAAAGAAAATGTGATAAGTTGCAATTGACAAACATAGAGAGAATATGCAGGCAAGAAATGATGATTGATTGATTATATAATTTGACGGCAACCTGGCAAGATAGAGTCCAACTAACTGAGAGCAGCTTCAACTGAGTTATCAATTGAGTTCATATAGCCAGCAGATGGGTGGCCATTGCAAATAGGCACATAAGCACAAGAAATCCATTTATATAGGCACGTCAAATTATATAATCAATCAATCAGAGCCACCCAAGGCCTCCATGAAACTGGACCCATGTGTACCAGGGGGCACTCATATGTTCCAAACTAGAAGATATCAAACTAACAGTGCATCGGAAGCTCTCACCACCCACCCACACATTGGCCAAAAAAATATGCATTCATATTTGCAGACAGATAATTCCATAATTAAGAAATGCCTAAAATGAAGGTCGACCCTGTTACCCTACACTAAATTAGTAAGATGATTGTGGAAAAATGAAACTGCGTTGAATCTATGAGCAATGGATTAACTGAGTAATATACCTTAATAGACATAAGAGGAAACTAGGGGACCCTGGGGATGACTTTTGAACTTGCTATTTGGTAGATAGACTTCAAAAGATGGAGATATCCCATCAATCTTCATTGTCCAGGGAACACCAAACCTTCCAACGATATATGCAAGCATTTCCTTGAGCGATTTGGTTATGTCACTGAAGGCTCTGTCAACTCTATTTAAGCTCTGATCAGTCTCAACTATACTCATCCGAGGAGCAACGGTGTCAAAAGTACCACTATGCTTCATTGTCCAGGGAACACCAAATCTTCCAACGATATATCCAAGCGATTTCAAGTGCTTATAAGCCTGGAAGGTATCCCAGGTGCACCCATAATTTCCTCCAGCAAACTTTTCATAGATGTCTTTGATTCCTATGGTTTCATCCTTATCACTGAGAAGAATCAAGGCGCCGCTTTCAGCCAAGAACCTGCATGTTTTCATACGACAATAAGCCTTCACTAGCAAATGCTTCAAAGATTCAAGCAGTGCAACATTTGTGCTGGTCTGATGGACGCACAGCACACCATGGCTATAGGGCCAATAGACCAGTACACAATCAAATGCTGCACAGATATGACATTTCATCGAACAGTTGGCGTACCCGATCTCCTCAACGTTGTAGTAAAGCTTGCCTGCCCGAGTGACACCGGTGGTCAGCCACAGATTACCCCTAATCTCCACCACCTCCGCAGCGCCGGTCTCCTCCAGCCACCGCGCGCGCGACGCCATATCCCTGTGCCTAGATCCGCAGAACCCAGCGAGGTCACAATCCCAGGACGAGGCAACAAAGACAGAAAACAAAAGGCAGAGCAATTGCGAGCAAAACGAAGCACGCACCTGAGCTGGACCCTGGAGGCAGCGGACGGCTCAAAGGGGTTGAGGTGCTTCTCCTCGTCATCATCGTTTCCAACGGCGTCTCGCCGTCGGCCACGCGCGCCCGCCGCCATGATGATTACTTTTCACTTTTTACCGTGGAGTTCCTTTTTCCACGCCTTTGAACTGAGCACGTGGCTAGGTTATTTTTGGCGCTGCTGGGCTTGGGCTGGGCCGCCTCACTCTGGGCATTCGGGTACCCGAACCCGATCGGTTCGGTTCTTCGGTTTCTAGCTAATTCGGTTCCCACAGAACCTGGAATCGATCGGTTCCCACAGAACCTGGAACCGATCAGTTCCTAGGAAATCTCGGAACCGAGGTATTTCGGTTTCGGGTAATTCGGTTTGGTTTCGGTTCTAACCGAATGGAACCGAAATTTTCAGAGTTTAGTAAAAACAGGTACTCGTTGAAATCGAAATCGGGCACTTAGTCACTTACATTGCAGGACAAAAAAATCGAATCCAATGATACCGTCGGCCATTAGCACAACAAATCGAAATCGGGCACTTAATCTCGCCGCCTCCATCGGGCTTAGGGCCGACGGCCTTGTGTGTGTCCCCGCGCCGCCGGTCGGCCGCAGCTCGCGTCGGCAGAGATGGTCGGCGGGTGGAGCCTGGAGCGCTCAGGGGTCGGCGGGCGACGGGTAGCGCTTCAAGGTCGCGGGGAGGGGGGAGAGCGGGGGTCGGGGCGACGGGCAACGGGACTTCGCGGACTTGCGCCCGGTCGCGTCGCGGGGTGGCGGGAGAGCGAGGGGGTCAAATTTGGGGAGTGAGTCTGAGTTCACTAGGGTTGGTTTACGCTTGGGCCTGATGTATTACAGACTAGTATTGGGCCATACATATTATTTCGGTTATTTTGGGTTAATTCGGGTACCCGAGCCCAAGAACCGAATTAACCGATAAAATTTCGGTTCCTAAAAACATGGAACCTAACTTGATCGGTTCCGTTATTTTTGGTTCAGTTCTCGGTTTTCAATTTTTCGTGCCCAGAGTGACGCCTCGGCGACTCGCTTGAATTGGGTTTTGCTTAGCTCTGCCCCACTTGTCAGGGACGCTAATAATAACCGGAGAGTGGGCCCAATAGAAAGGAAGGAAGAAGCTGAAGCGCTCCTTTTTTAAGGAATACCCCTCAATCAAGTTCGCTCGCGGATTTATTGACATGGGACAGTTCCCGGCAAATTTGCTAGTAGGATAATTACAAAATATAAATAAAAAATGCTACAACAGTCCGAGCCCAAAAATATTTCACCAAAACGAGCAGGCCAGGCCGTGTCTATAAGCTGCCGCCTCTCGCCCCCTCTTGCCTCTCCGACGAGGTAACTGGTGGGCCGCCGCCGCCGATGCTGGTGCTGCTGCTTCTATCAGGTGCCGCCTCTTTCTCTCTCTCTGCCCCCTCCGTTGACATCTGCAGCCGGCACCTCTCCTCCGGTCCTCCCTTCCGCTTCCCCTCCCCTTCTCCCATGCGGCCCCCTTGCAGATCGGAGCTGCCATGGCCATGGGAGCCGATGGTGCGGAGATGGGAGTTTGGCGTTCCCCAAACCCTGCTGGTCCTCCTCTGCTCTTCCTCCTCTTTTGCTTTGCTGGATTTTGATCGTGGCGATGGGGACGCCCAGGATTTGGACGCTTAGGCGTCGATTTGAAAACCATGTAGTATATATCATACCATACTGTACATGGGATCCCATCATACATATACTCGTTTTTTTTCTCAAAATAATTGGGTATACCCATGCATCCAGCTGGATCCGCCCATGCTAGCAGATATGCAGAACTAAACCATGTACCCATGAATTTCAGGTTCATCGTGGAGTTGAGGTGAGTATAGGCAGGCATCAAAGAGAGCATGAGCACTGTCAGTGGTACAAGGCGTGCACCAAGGAGACAGTCGCAAGATGGGTCTGCTGATAAAGTAGTGGTGATATTAGAAGCAAGCACTCCGGTGGCGGGGAGCCGTCGTGTACCACCGACCCCTGTTCCTGGTGCCCGAAACGCACCCATTGATGTGGAGACCATCGAAGATGAAGTTCAGGCAGTATCGCCCTCACGAGTGCCCCCACCAGTATAATTCTCAGTATCTTGAATTTAAACAAGTACTGCACTTTTCAATAGCCTTGCTTGTTCTGCTAGTGTCATGTCATTGGGTCAATTGGTGATTTTTTAGGAGCAGCCTTTTAACAGGACTTCGCAAACTCTTTACTATTGCAGTTATTCCTGTTAAATAAGAATTTTGTGAATGATAGTTGTGCTAACATGGTGCACCATCATCTAGCACTTACATCAAAGCATATTGTATTCTGCAGAGGAGGAACAGGAGAACCAGGAGGGAACCTATAACAGTGGTTGACTTGGAGGTTGAATCTAGTCGGGAAGGTTAGTTTACTGGCTTTGTATCATTGTGTTTGTAGAATTGGTGTGGACTTTGTAATAGGGTTTGTTCATCAATGCAATATCAAATTGCAATTAAATTCTTCAAAAGTTATAGATTCAACAACACATACAATTTGGGTTAGTGCTTTCAATGTACCTATGACTGTATCGCAGATTACTCCATATTAGGACACAAGCTACTGTGATAGTGGTGACATGTCTCTAGGCTGTGGTGGAAGTTAGACTCATATTTCGCATTTTCTAATATCTTAGTTGACTTGCTTCTATGGTATTGCATGCTGCCTACATGAAAAATGTTTGTCAACACACATCTTATTTCCTAGCTTCCTCTGTGATTTAAGACTCCTATCTGTTACCATGCATTCAATCATATATTTTTTGTGATGATGCATCTGTATCTTCTCCACAGGCAACAAACGCCAGAGGGCACATTGCATCAATATAGATATAGATTGGGGAGCAGGGTCCAGCTTGCAGGTATTTATTTATTGTCTTGATTGAAGTGAATAAGTTTTTCAACTTCAAAGCTAGGTTGATAGAAGACCTATTTGTGTACTTTCAGCTATTTAATGTGCATAAGGTTTCCTGCTAATGCTCAATGCTAACTTACACGTTCAACATTCATGTAACTTTGTCCTCTTAGTGGCTTGTTTTAAATTCAGATTTTTCCTTCGCTAATCAAGTCTTGGAACACATACTTAAATATTATTATGGTGTGATATGGGTCTGTCCGCGTTCTTCCTAGCTGCCAACATTTAATATCTATGACTATCCAAATGCTGTTGTAAACTTCTAGCATCATTTAAAAAAAAAAAACCCTTCTAGCATCATGTTCTGTTCTGTAATGTGGGTGATACTAGCTCACTGGCTCGCTATTTACTATATTCTGGAATACATTTTGAAAATTTCAGCAAAAGGATGCCCTGTGTTTGATGCTTGCCCCAATTGCTTTTACATTGCTCTTGGCATTGAACTCAACTATGTGTTTCTATTCAATAGTCAAATGCCATACGAACCGGCAAAGCGCCTACCAAGGAAGTCCCCAAGGAACCATCCGGCAAAGAGCCTACCAAGGAAGTCCCCGGTTCATCCGGCAAAGAGCCTACCAAGGAAGTCCCCAAGGAACCATTTTTTACCTGCCCAATATGCTGGAATAAGATGGAGGAGCCTTCCACGACGACTTGTGGTCATCTCTTTTGCCACACGTGCATTAAGCAGGCCATAAAGGTTCAGAAGAAATGCCCTACTTGCAGGAAGAAGCTGAAATTGAATAGTGCTCATCGTATTTACCTTCCACAGGCTTCTAGTTAAGGTGAGACACTTTACATATCTGATGGCTCACTTTTGGGGCAATTAGCTTAACCTCTTTGTTATCTGATACAGGTTGATTGGCTTTGTCAAAGAAACTTCTGGTAACATAAAACTGTGCAATGTGCAGTTAGGATCAGAAGTTCTTAGGGTGAACAGCAGATAGATGTTTCACCCTAGTCTATCACCAGGAGCTCATCATGAAAACTTCCTGACTAGGGAAGTGGATGTCAGCCTCAGTTTTACTCAGACTCGTATTGGATCCATGGCTCCAGAATGTTATTGTGTTGTTGTATGTATTAGGTTATTGCCCTAGTGGATTAGTGTAATTGGGATTTGCTTCATTCTAAAATGATGATTAGCGAGTTGAAATATTAGCATTTTGGATGCTCTTGTTTGGTATTGTATGTATATCGTTCTATTTTCTGACCGCCTTCTCTGCCATCTAGTAAGTTTTTGGCTGATGCGCTGGGCATCCTATATAATACACGCCCTACACCAATCCAATAGGGAAATAACCTAATACTCTCTCCCTTTGTTTCAAATTATAAATCTCTTGGACTTTTTTTTGGTTTATCCATTTATTAGTGATACAACCAAAATGGATGAATCAAAAAAGTTAAAGTGGGCTTGTAAATCTTTATTGGCTCCCTGCGTACACACCATCAGTTTATTTGCATGCAAATTTTAAACCAGAGGCCTAAACACATCTCGTGCACACCATCGGTTTATTTGCATGCAAATTGTAAACCAGAGGCTTAATCACATCTTCAGATAACACATGAATGGATCAAGAACCCTGGAACACCATTTGTATGCAAATTGTAAACCAGAGGCTTAATCACATCTTCAGATAACACATGAATGGATCAAGAACCCTGGAACACCATTTGTAATAAAATGGTTAGGCTGTGTTTAGATCCAAAGATTGTGATTTCCCATCACATCAAATCTTGTCTCATGCATTAAGCATCAAAGGTAGGTAAATGAAATAACTAATTACACAGTTTCGATGAGAATCTTTTGGGTCTAGTTAGCTCATGGTAGTACAACAATTACCACATACAAATAAAAAGTGCTACAGTGCCAAATTTCAGGTAAACTAAACACGGCCTTAAAAGATACTACTAACTTGAAATTCACTCCAGCAGCATACACAAACAACTCCATTGGGGTTCTGTCAACAGGTAGTTCAACACGTCACAAGCGACAGTGAAGGCTGAGTACATACACAGGTGGAAGTGTGATGTAGCTTACTACTAGTTTACACTCTAAGAAAGCTTGAATAAACTCCAAATCTGAGTTAAGCCTTCGCCGGCAACTTGTTCATCACGGGGCTTATCTTATCCTCAGGGATGCCCCTTTGAGGATCAATCTTGTAGGTGTCATAGAAGTCTAATATTTCCATAGAGATATTCTTAACCTGGGAATTGCAAGTCACAAAGTTGGGTGAAGAAAACAATAGAGAATAAAAAGCTGGGAAATCAACATTAGAACTGCTTACTATGTTCATGTCAACACGGAGCTCTTCAAACCATGCTGTAGTGTCCTTATCTTTCAGAACACTTGCTATGTATATGCAGGCCAGTGCAATCATGTAGGGAGGGTATATGAGGATAAGGTCCATCTTGTATGTATCATTAACAAGGCCCCTACAAGTCACAAAGGATCGTTTTTCTTAAAAAAAAGTAACAACAGGTCTAGCTGAAGACTAAGCATACAATATCACGCAGCATTATATACCAATTTAATTTATTTTACTGTGCCATAAATGTATCACACTAACATTTGGCACGGCGCTGGCTCCAGCTCCGACTCCTGCTGTGAAGCCATGCCAAACGGTGGGTACCGTGCTGAAATGGCTTTGGCAAAGAAGCCCAGAGGAGTCGGAGACACAAAAACATAGCTTCTCCCGGCTCCTCAAACTTAGCACAAGTTATATAACAAAACTACCATTAGAGCTGTTTTTGCTAAACGTTTTCGCATCAGCTCCACTAGAGAAGCTGCTCGCAAGAGGAGCCAAAGTCGAAGCCCTTTTAGGAGGAGCCAGAGCTCTGCCAGATAGGGCCATACCCATACTCAGAAGGATGAGAAAAGAAACTCTGAAGAGATATACGTATTTGCTTGACCTTCAAAAAAAAAATAAGTATTTGCTTCCAAGGGAATTCCATACCAAATGCAAAATACTTAGTCTTTACTTAAACTATGGATGTCAATAAACCCTGCAAGGAATAACGGGTAGTTATCTGGCTCTGACTTGTTTACTGACAATGTTTCAAAAGTCCAAGTTTGGACCAACAAAAACACCAAAGAGCCTAGATTTCAGCTTCAATAGCATAAAATGCTTCATGTAGCTTTCACATAAATAACAAGACAATGAAACTAAAAACAGAGGGCTGAAAGTCCTAAGCAGAATAAAAGTTCCTTTTTCCCTTAACTGTTGACGATGAATCATGATGTTCACAAAAGCAGTGCTTACCAGGCAAATTGTGTCAGATCTGTTATGCCAGCATCCTGCAATAACCTGCAGATAGGGAATCTATCAACTCAGAGTTCCACTAGGACAAATAACTGAAAGCTAGAGATATGAGAAAGGTATGCTCCACAAAAAAACATAAGAGATTACACAGGAAACAGATTCTTACTGTAAGAGAGGGACGGTATGGATGGAAAACAACCAAATAATAGTCAAGAGCTTCCAGGAGTTTCATTTCCATTTCAAGAATATCCTTAATTTCAAACCGATATTTGTCATCAGAACCTGCACTTTGAAGAGAGGGGAGAGAAAAAGTTAACCACTGCAGTTTTTCCATGTAAATATAGCAATAAATACAGTTGCAAGACATACCACACATCTTTTTTTATATAAAAGACAAGAAGCCGGGCTTGGACTGTGCTCTCCTCCACCTTAGATGCCAAATACAAACAAGTAGGTGCAACCAAACGAGGATCATAGTCTGACATGCTCTTCCTGGAAACAAGTTCCATGTTAGAACAAAGTTCTCACTGCAAACTCAAAAAATTCAAGGCCCCACTAGAACAGATAATTCAATGTTTTTCAGGAGAATATAAAGAAACGAGTGATAAAATATGGATATTTAGCACAGATAATGATGGCAGAAGATTAGGTTTCAGACATGGTTTTCGTATTTCTAGTTAAAGAGTTTTAAGAGGTGGGCACTACCATACTAAATAGTAAAACCAGTGCAATCACCAGTGGAATAACAATGGGAAACAATTCTACAAATCTTGTAATAACATTGTTTCCTTCCTCTAAATATTAAGACCACCAGTGGAATTTAGAAGTGATAATTCTACAATATACAAACACAGATGTGCATGCAGTGTGTCCTGCTTACATAGAGAAGCATACCTTGTATACACACGCCTGAAGTAAGTGACTGCTGTAGCTATAACTCTGAAATAACAACAGTTTAAGGTCACAACTCATGTTTTGGCAGACAAGCTAAAGATAGGATATAACATGCATGTTGTGTGAAAACTTCATTTGTTGAGATGCACTCAATATTACTTTTTACAGTAATCCTGCAAGTATGTTGCACTCATATGGGTCGACGAAAATATACGGTAACTAAGAATTCTATTTGAGAATCTCATCTTTCTCTTAAAGATGTCAGCAATTTATTATTGCACCTGGATTCGGAGCATCAGGGACAAAATAATGGAGGGAGGAACAAACACTAGGTGGCATTTGGATGCACCATGGGTTTGTGATGTGGACTGAGACTGGGATATGAAAAGGTGGGTTTTGAGAAGGATAGTATCCTGTTCTTTTCCAATGTTTTGCACTGGGTGTTTGGATTGGGGACAATCTTTAATATTAAAGCCACTCCTCTAAGTCAAAAAGAAAATTAAAGTAAGTTTAAGTATGACCACAGCAAAAGAAATCTCGTTGGAAAATCTGAAGATTCTCTTCATGACATCTTTGAAGTTTTATTCAACATGTACTGCAAAGAATTGTCCCAAGAAGAAGCATACAGAAAAAGAAGTGACGAAACAAGTAAACATAGATCCAACTGAAGTTGCACCCCCAGTAACCAAGAAAAGAGAATTGTGAACCTATTGTACAAGATGAAAAGGAGCCCACACAAACCCACTTCCCTCGCCGTTTTAGATCAGTGGATAAGAGCTGCTCATTTCCCATTCACAATTCTACATCACATCCCTTTCCTGCTATGCAAACAGGGGTTCAGATATAACCAATCCCTCATATCCCATCCACACCCCTCATTTCCCACTCGCCAAACACTAACTAAACATCTGAATATGCTGATTTTCAGTTAATAAACCAGCAACCTATATGGTGTGTTCTTTAATTCTTTTAGCATCTATATTTACAAGATGTAGAAGGAAAAATGTCAATTGCAAATACAGTAGGAAATCAAGATGACACACTAGTTTCTTTTATCAGTAGAAAATAAACAAATAAATCAAGTTATGCAAACAAGGTCTAACCTTTGTCGAACTTTAACCTGCTGTGCCAGCCTCCAGATATCTGAAATCATCAAAATGCTAGTATTGGTAAGGCATCCAAGAAGACACATAGTGTCCTAATGCAAAATGGACATGAATCATGTGAAAAATGTGAGATACTATGACTGATGCAAATGTATGGAAATGAACTAAGAACATGTTTGGATACATGAGCTAATTACTAGCTAGCTAAAACTTAGCTCTAGTGCATCCAAACAGGAGAGCTACTAGGTGGGCTAATTTTGTAGCCAAGTTTCAAACTAGTTGTTAGACAACTAGCTAGAACCGTAGCTAATTTAGGCTAATTTTTAGCCCCAACTAGTAACTAGCCCTAAGTGCTTGGTTTCCTCAAAAACATGGAGTCATAGACTAATATTATGAATTAAGATTGCGCCAAATTAATAAAAGCAAGAATTGCAAAATTTCCCATCAAAAAGGTATAACGAACTTGTTTGTTTGAAATCAGCAGAGTAAAAACAAGGAGCAAACCATTGTATTTTCTCTCTCTTCTCAACTGAAACGGCAGGCAGGCGTTTGAACTTAGCATCATAGCACATAATGCTCATGGGTATAACTAGTATACATCAAGTTATTTGTCACAGTTACGGCATACTGGCAGTCGTTTGAACATCAGATCAGTCTGCATTTGATACGCCTAAGGCCATAAAAGACTAGCAGTTCTAACATCTAACATCGCACGCTGAGTTTGGTATGAATTTTTTAGCACACTGTACAGAAGCAAGCTATAATCTAAAGCTGGTCACATAGAAGAAAACGCTCGAGCAAGGTGTCAGGAAAAGCGGAGGGAAGGATAGGAGCTCACGGAACGACATATGGATCTTGATGAGGCGGAACTCCTCCGGCGTGATGCCCCGCTCCCGGTCCGCCGCCGGCACCAGGTCCACATCCTCGGGGTCCAGCAGCTGCTTGCTGCACATCCCAGCAGCAACAACAGCAGGACCGCCCTAATCAGCTACCAAATCGAGAGGCGCGAACGGGGAGAGGAGGTGTCGACGAGGCCGGGCGGGAGGCTTACCAGTGCGACGACGTCCAGAAGTTGGCGGCCATCGCGGACACGCGATCCCGGCGAGCCTGCGGTCTGCGGAGACTCGCCGGCCGAATCGGTGGAGGAGAAAACCGATGAGAAGAAGTGAGGGGGCCGCTGGTGACGACTGGCAGGCTTTCTCTCAGCCAGATTGATTGCTACACCATGAATTGGTCAGGTCGGCCCAGCAGGCAGCATTATGGGCCGCCTGGAGGCTCACGAAGCCCAAATTGCGCTACCAGGCTGCATTTCAGGCTATGAAAATGTCCCTAATGTTTGGATCAGGCAAGGCGTATTCAATCGCGTACTCAAAAAAAAAAAATCGCGTAGCTTCTAAGGATATTTTTTTTTTTGAATTGGGACTAAAAACCCTTTCAGTCCCTAGGAAACCAAACATGAGGGACATTTTTCCTACAAGTCCCTAATAGTAATACGTCGTCCTTGGCTAGCTCGAAATATTTCAGCTGGTTTGGGTTGATTCTGATGGGGCATTCAGTCCGCACCAAGTAGGCAGATATCCACATGTATAAATTCTTTGATTTGAGGTACGAGTATGCAATGCTTACGGTTTGTCTCGAATATATGGTTGAAAATTTTTTTTTTTTTTTTTTAGAAGGGGCGCAAAAAGCCACGCGATTTCTTTAGACGAAAAAAAAAAAAAAGGCAAGTGCCGGCCCAGTTTTTTGATTGGAAACCTCGCCGAAAAAAACCATACAATTGTGGGAGGGTACCCTACTCCATCCGCACACACTGGAGGTACCAAATCAACTCAACTTTTGGCTATCACTGGCGCCCACTCGACTCAACTTAGGGGAGAAATCACTCCACCTACTTCGTGATCCACTTAAACAACTCAACTAAACACGACGCGGAAGGGAGCAGATATAAACAAAGAAAAAACCTCTCGGTTGGATTGGGTCATCAACACGAGGCTCCAAACACCGCCGCTCGGTCGGATTGGGACGTCGACACGAGCCACCACTCAGAAAGGCTCCAAGAAAAATAAAACAAAACACACACAAAGTGACACCACCACAACCTGGGAGAGAAGCCGACAGCCATCCGTCAAACTGCGCCGTCGTCGCCAACGATGAGCCAAAGCCCGCTGCAAGTTCGAGCATCCAACTGAAAACTCCTCCACCATGGGACCATCCCCCAAGCTGCGCACCCACAAGCGTCGATCCCCGGCTCCAGCCCGCGCGTCGTGAAAGTCCCGTCGCGGAACAAGGAAACCGCGATCCCGGCAACTCTGGCGTGGGGGCCTCGCCACATCCACCGCCTCACTCCACTACCCGGGACTCGGATATCGAAACCACTCAGAGAGCACCTCTTCCGCTCAGCCGGCACCGGGATCACCACCACCATGCGTGCCAACTCAGGACCTCCAGCACCCATGGGCCCTCTGCACCTCCCAGCCAACACGGACCGTGTGCACCACCCAGCTACGACGCACAGACGACACCACCAGCCGACCACCACCCCTGCTACAGGTCGAGCTGGGTCTCAAGATGCGGCGCCTCAAGGAGGGGAACGACGCCAGTGGCGCGCCGTCGCACGCCCACTGGGGACCGGGTTTTCACCACGAGAATCCCAAGGCCGCAAGGACATGGATGCCCTCAATGGTGCCCCAGCCCGAGGAGAGAGCGACGCCCCAAGGCCGCCGCCACCATCGCCACCGAAGAGCGGTAGTGAAGGCTTTCGCCCGTCGGCACCATGCTTGCCGCGATACGCCTAGCCGTACCAAGAGTACGCTCCCCACCACACTTCGCTACGGATAAAGCCCGACACCACCCAAGGCACCACCATGGCACCACGAGGAAGCACCAGGAGGCCCCCCCACCATGGGGGGACGCCGCACCGGGATTGCGACGCGGAGGGGAGGAGGCGGCGGCCATCATACCTCAATCCGGCCGCAACCTAAACTATGTAATGGGTCTCAAAATATAAGCCGGGTAGGTTGGAGATAGCCTAAATATAGCTTGTATGTGCCCCGCTAGCCATACTTTGCCATAATAGAAAGACACCGTTGAAGTTTTCTTGTTTTTTTGTATGGTTTTCTATTTCGCCACCGCCACCTTGGCTAAATTACCATTTATGTTTAGCAACACCTCTTGGAGTCGCTCTTAGAGCTTATCAGACCCCTGTTAGTTTATAAGGATTTTTTTTTTTTGAATTGGGATTAAAAATCTTTGTATATAGTCCCTAGAAAACCAGGGACATTTTCCCTACAAGTCCCTAATACGTCGTCCTTGGTTGGCAAGAAATAACTCAGCTGGTTTGGGTTGATTCTGATGGGGCATTCATCAGTTCGCACCAGGGCGGCAGATATGCACATGTATAAATTCTTTGATTTGAGGTACGAGTATGCTTACGGTTTGTCTCGAATATACGGTTGAAAAATGTCTCATGGATTTTATTTTATTTATTACGTTCGTGGATGGAGTACTAGTAGGGTTTCTAGTGTCTGAGATCTTGAGTAGTGTAAAAGTATGTGACAAAAACATGCTAAATCATGGATCGAAACAACATCTAACGTCTCAAAATGGGTCACCATACACAAACCATTAATTTGTTGTACCTCAGATAGGTAGGAATAGGGTAGAAGGACGGCGTCGGTTTGTACGTCGTCCGTCCTTGGCTGCTGGCTCGAAATAATTCAGTCCGACGGCGACGACCTGGTAGTCTGGCACGCACGTAAATCATGGAAACAACATATAACGTCTCAAAATGGGTCGATCAGCATACAGAAACCATGTTTACTATTTAATTTTGTTGTACCTCAGATAGGTAGGGAATAGGGTAGAATTAAGAGGACTGCGTCGGTTTGTACGTCGTCCGTCCTTGGCTGCTGGCTCGAAATACTGTATCGCGCAAGAAGGCGACCAGAATTAAGAGACGGGGACGGAATGGAACGATCACACTCACACCACACAAATGCCTGCACTCACATCACATGGTCTCACAGCTGCAGCATCAGCTTGACGTCTCAACCACCACCGTGGCTGTTGCATGCATGCATGGCATGGCTCCACCTCAACCTCCACGCTGCATGCAGAACGCCCTCGCATGCAATGTTACCTGACTGACTGAAACTGAGGCAGAAGCAGCTAGCTCCCCCTTATCCATATCTGAATCGACCGACGGCGGGTAGGGGTCAGGGGTGGTGACTGAAGCTGGCGTAGATCGGCGACAACGAAAGGCGGCGTCCATCCAAATCCAAAAGAAAAAAAGATCCAAGGGAACGCCACTTGCCTGCGTGATCATTGTGCGTCCGTGTGTCTCATTCGTCAATACTAATCGTCAGATCGATCGATCTGCATGCATGATGTACGGTGCTGCATGCACGGGGCTGTGGACCTGTGACTGATCAACCAATCTCCAATCGGACTACTACTAGATCCTAGATAATGTTAGTATTTCAAATCCATTCACTGGTGGTGATGCCAAGTTAGCTACTGCTCCTCCTTAGGGCATCCACAATGACCTTTTCCAAATCGCTAGCTCGGATCAAATAAAATATGAAAGGATTCTACAGTGTCACTAGAGGATAGCAAAAGGAGAAGCTGTCAGTGACAGATAGTTTTGGAGATTGTGCGAGCTAAGCGCTTCAGAAGTCGCTAGCGCTTTCCTTTTAACACTCTCTCTCTTCAACAATGAATAAAATATGTTTCTAGCTAGCGATTTGTGTCACCGTTGGACACGCCCTTACGGTGAAAATATAATAATTGTTGTTGTTGCTCGGCGTGGATCACTCGGTTTTTACCTCTCCGTCTTAGCTAGGAATGCGGAGTGCAAGTTTACTGCAATTTCTAACATCAGCATTTGGTTAATTCAAAGTTAAACTGATCGCGTGTCAAATTAAAGAGCAGGGAATATATTAATATTAATATATTTATTTAATTATAAGGTCCCTACCCTTGGAAAGGTCGAGAATCCGACGGGCTGAAAGTTAAGGGCAGTTAAGTGGCAGTGATTGGACTGGAAGAGACAGATCTTGCTGCGACTGGATTTGATTTGACTTTCGCTGACCGGTTCTCGCTGCGATAAGCGACAAGGGAACGCCGGCAAACAGTGCCAGCCCGCGTAATATAAATACTCCCTCCGTCTAAAAAAAATATAAATCTAGTTTTCTAAAAAGTTAAACGATTTTAATTTTGACCAAATTTATCTGAAAAGATCTCCAAGTAGATGTAGTATAGAAATATATTACATGATTAATCTAAATATACTTATATTATGACACAAATATTACTACTATTTTGTATAAGTTTGGTCAAATTTGAAATTGTTTGACTCCTCGAAAGCGAGATTTACATTCTTTTAAGACGGAGGAGTAAATAAAACAAAGAAAAAAACGAAACACTGAATTTATGTTTCACGTGTGGGAGTAAAGCTTTTTACAAAAGATGGATTGGTCGGGAATGTGTGGTGTTCTGGTGTACTGTACAGTTTAATTACGTAGGAGTACTGCGGTTATCGCCCCAACCCCAAGGCCGGTGTACGTGTACGTATGGCAGGCATATATCAATGCCGGTGCTGTACGCGCCTTTCTCGTGAATCCCTTGATACATGCATATCATGCATGGTGCCACAAGCCCCTTGTATACCACTAGGGCATAAATTCTGGGTGCAATAGCCCAATCATGGTGCGTTTGAAAAGGATCCGTCGTCTGATCGTATATTGGTTGACACTGGATCTGGTATTCTTGCATTTTGGACCACTACCCCGGTGTATTTATTATGACACTGAAAATAGAGTCCAATCGCTTGCGATTGCTGCGTTTCGTTTAGCGATAAAATCTTGTTTCATCTTGCTTAATTTTGACCTATTTTGGCTACTCCTGTACCTGCTGCAGCATCACTTCTATTCCTAATGGAAAGATAGACGTCAGTAGGGCTAGCTGTGTGTGGAGTATGGCATCAGAACCACAGTCAAGGAGCTGCAATAAGTAAATTCCGAGTTCTAAGTTCAATCTCGTGATGGATGGGGTACGACAATCGTGAGGATCATCCATGTTCAAGGTTCGGTGGGATTCTCCTCGATTCTCGCGGTTAACGGTGAGAGATGATTTGGTCCCTATATTGAGAGTGGAATTGTGTCGTCAACTATTATCCCTAAATCAAGAACTTGATGATAGTTTAAACATTAGGAGGCTTGATGATTACTGTGTTGAGCTCCACAATCACTTGAAAGGAGGTGTGGGGGACCTAAATATTGGGCCCCGAGACATTCTCCAAACTATGAGAATCTGCCTACCTGCCAAGGCCCAAGAAAACCTAGCCTGCTATCATCCCCCCACGGAGGGACGGCCCGACGGACGATGGACCAGAGCCATTGGCCACGGCAGCTCACATGGCACGAAATCGGCCCCTGGACGGCCCACAAAGCGGCCCAAATGGAGTCATCGCGGCGCAAAGAGCTTATTACGCTCACGAAGGACAAGGTCAAGGACCTCTACAAAACAACGAACCATGGCGTTCCACGTCGACAATAGCTAAACCATGGCTCGGACTCGACCACGCATCTCCGTTTCGGCCCGAGGCTGGCCTAGCTCACCGGCCGGGAGAAATCTCCGCCGTCCGAGGGTGGCCTAGCTCACCACCCTCGGGCGCAAAACCCGCCGCCCCGGGGAGACCAGCTCTCCATCCTCGGGTGAGGCAGCCCAACTAGCCCGTCTGGGGTCGCCGACCCCGGGCGTGGGAGGTTCCGTCCGGAGGAAGGGAAACCGCGCCGCATTCAATGCGCGATTACGCGGCGGCGGCGCGGTGCCATCGATTACACCGATCAAATCGAACTGCCCGAATCGTCTCCCCAATCCGACCGATGGGACACAAAGCGAACCGGTGACGTGCTACGCCACCCCGCACGGGAAACCGAGGATGACATTTGTTCATTTCCCGAGCACCGTCAAAACGCCACGTTGGGCGGACCCTCCGGGCACTTGACACGCATAGCCCGGCGACCTACGGGACCGGCCCTCGCCATGCGGATTGTGAGGGGACGCCCTCACGGGACCTCGGGGCGCGCCCGGGACGGCACGTCCACTATCGGATCCGGACGCGTGTCTTCGTCAAGCAACATCCAAGCCGCCCAACCCCTCGGCCGGTGCATGTAATGAGAACCTCCTAAATTACGGGGCCCACATGCACTTATCATCGTCATTAAGACCTCGATCATTATGCACGAGTTCCCAATAATCTAGAAAGTGCTATTAATTTTCGAACGAGGATCTCATTAACAAGTCACTCGATTATTACAACACTTTATTCAAATACACGCCAGTACGGCGGAAGGATTACATAACCATAGGTTTACAAACCATTTGTTCAAATACTCAAACTTAAGTATCATTATTACAAGCCTGATATTATTGGAGTAACTTTATACATATAAACACCGACAACCCCGCCCGAGGGTTCAACTCTACTCGTCCTCTTCTTCCCGGTACACCGTCATGCGGCAGGGACCAAAACAAGCCTCGCTCATGACCGGCTCACGCAACAAGGGTCAAAAGAACCCCGAGTGCGGGGTACTCAACAAGACTTACCCGACCAAGAAAGAGAAGAAGACTCGGGGAATCTTTGGTCTTAGGAGTCAAGGTAAGGCTTTAGCAAGAATCAAAGACTCTTTTTGCGTAAAAAGCTTACTAAAAGTGTATCCTTACTTTCAATATTTTTAAATCAGATTAGTAACTCTTATACTCTAGGTTATCCTATTCTAGAGTAAACATATTCTCTTATTCCAACTCTCTTTTCTCAAAAACATATTCCATCATTTACTACGATGAATGGGAGTAAGAACGGGTCTCCATAACCAGAAGCAACGACGATTCATGAACCGATTATACCCCGCTGGGGATCCCTAACCACCACGACATATGTAGCACTTAAGCTTGCATATATCAACCCTACTCGGTTCGTCCAAAACGGACTGGGTCCATCGCCACCCGAGAGCACCGCGTACTCCACTTCCCTACCCCGTCCCTAATGACAGTTTGACCCAAGTAGGATGGGTACATGCTACCCCCGCCATCTCTCCACTCGGTCGCGCGGTTGTCCGTTCCCGATTTGGCACACCCCGAGATCAAAGGCTTACAGGGGGCATGGGGCGATTAGTTTCGTCGACTGGGGTGATCGCCAGCGGGACGTGCCATTGACCCAAACGGCCTTAGGCGCAACATGCGCTCAAAAGTCCCGAACTTAACAATCCAAACAACGGGACGGTCCTTAAAGCGACCAACACGGGACAAGCACGACTAGGTATCCCGCCCGACTTTCAACCTACGCCCCGTCCGATCTCAAATTCATCACTACTTCTCTTTCTTCTCCAAAAACAAGTACCATCTTCTCAAATAAAACATTTTGATGAAAAAGCTTAACTAATTAAGCGGGGCTAAGCATCACTAAGCATTTTCGGAATGAAACAGGTTATCAAGGATGGTATTGAAATAACAAGGATGGTAATGCAGCAATTAGGTTATCACTCAACTCCTAATTACTTAATGCAACATAGCATAGACATAAGTTATATAAAGCTTTTAAAACATCAAGGAAGGGTTTAATGAAACCGGGGCTTGCCTTCGTTGACGGAATAAACTAGTTCTTCAGAAAACCCAGAGAAATCCGAACCCGCTTCCAATCGAATAAAGAACCTCCTCGAGGCGGCTGGCGAGACTTGACACTCTCGATCTCGTTCACTACACGAAATAATGTATGCCTCAACATGATGCCATATATTTAAATATGATGCTTGCAGGTGCATGAAATGATAACAACTTGAGTACAACTTTCCTTCACGATAAAGTTGCAACCCAACAAAACCAACTTGTTGAACTACTCTACAAGATATCATCACCATTGCCTAAGGAGTTCTCAAGGACCACTTAATATGATACAATCTAAGATTCACAAAAACAACCCCGAAGTCACACAAAACCGAATTTATTTGACACTAAACAAATTATGAAACACATAAAATAATAGGGCATGAAATAATAAAATTTAACTTTCTCAAAACAAGCTCAAAAATTTTGTGCAGGTAGGTCATGTCATAAAACAGTACCAAAATAAATTTCATGATTTTTGGATAAATAAAATAATTATTAAAAATCAAGGAAGATGCATTTTTTCAATTAAAATTTGTATTTTTAAATCATGCAAAAACTACTCAAAATCAAAGTTTCAAATTTTTCATGGATTCATATACTCATAAGAAGCTTCTACAAAAATTTTCAGAATTTTTAAAGCTAAACTTGAATTTATACAAAATTTACAAAATCAGGTACTATTCAAAACAAAAGAAATTGATAGATCAAGTTTTAAAACAAAACAGACCCTCGGGCCGTTTCAGCCCATTAACCCGTGCGGCAAAGCACTGTGTGTGGCCTAGCCTGCTACGCTACTAGCAGACCGCCCAACCGGCCGACCCCGCTGGACCGCGGCGGCGCCGGCGGTGAGGTCTCGGCGACGCGGCTTGGCTCTACGTGATCCCCTCGACCTCGCGGACACGATGATGCCCGAAACTCTACACCTAAGGCATCGGGCACCTTCACCGCTGGCATGGTGGCGGGCGGCGCTGACGACGACGGTAACGGCCAAGCGGGGCTTTTTCCCGTCGACGGCGAGGACACCGCGACCACGGCACCATCGGGCGAACCAGAGCCCTCGTTTAAGTGAATCAACGACCCCACGCGGACGCGGCTACGCGCAGCGGTGAGCGGCAACGCGGAGTTCGTCGGCGTCCGGCGTTCCCGTGATCACGGTGCGAAGAATGGAAAACGGTCGACACGAGCATGACCACAAGCTCACCCCGACGACGTCGCCACGATGGTTTGGCCGAGAGACGAGGTGGAGGGTGGTCGGCGGGGCGTGGCGATGGCGGCGCTCCCCGATGGCAACGATGGCGTTCCGGCGTCTCGGTGCGTGGCTGTCGAACGGACGAGCGCATCATGACCACAGCGTCAAGGCGACTCCAAAGCTCTAGATGGTTGGCCATGTTGCTCACCGTAAACGGTTGTTGGCAGCGAGATGACTCGCGGCGCTTCCGGACGGAGATGGGAAGACGACGGCGCGGATTGCTCGGGCGATGAACTACTTCACTAGCTAACTCAAACGGCGCGCAACAACGTGGCGAACACGATGGCAAGATCAATTTTGTGGATTGAAGCTCGGCGGCGGCGGCAAGCGAAGGGGCGGAGGCGGTTTCGGCTGGCGGTGGTGGAGAAAGAAAAGTCGACGGCGGCGTCGGCGGTGGCTTTTTATAGGGCAAAGGAGGGATGGGACGGGTGGCTGGCGGCGTTGCGGCCAAAACCAGCTAGCTGGTGACGTGCGAGGGCGACCGAAGACGCGAAACGACCTTGGCGACACCGGCGACACGCCGGTATGGAGGAAGAACAGGCGTTTCCCACGTTCACTTTGTAGCCCTAAAACTAACCTTTTCTGAATTTCATCAAATTCTCCCCAAATTTGAACTGAACTCGAAAAATTCCAAAAGTGACTTTGGCTAATTTTTCAAGATCTAAAATTTTCATAATTGGAAGATTTTCAAAATCAACCTCTAAATATGACTTTTGAAATGCAGTTCAAAATTTTGAAATTTGAATTCAAAATTACTTTTAAAATCATGTAACAACTTGAAAAACTTTGTACATGACTTTTGCTCATCTCAACAAGATCTACAAACTAACTTTTAAAACTTTTTGCAAATTTTGCTTAGATTTTGAAATATGGTTTTTAAATCAAAAGGGACAAAACCCTAATTTTGGTATTTTCAAAATTACTCTAAATTTTTGAACTAAACTCTGAAAACTCAAAATACCAACTTTGTGCAACTTTAAAAACTCTACAAATTTGCTTTAATAACCATACCCAAATTCCTTACAAATTTTAAATAAAAGAAAAGGGGGTAAAAGAAAAGAATGGAATTTAGGGTTTTCGGAGTTCAATTCAAATTTGAATTTGATCCAATTTCAGATTCCCAACCTATACTATCCAACCATCATCCAACATCACACTTAGGATCAAAAACATAAATTAAAATTAAATCACTCTAAATTTTCTTAAGCACAAACATTCTCTAAAATATAAACTCATTTTAATTTCAATGCATTTCAAATTTTCTAATTATGCATGCTTTATGATAAACATGATGACATGGCAAGATTTTAGTTGAGTAACACCAGGGGTGTTACAATTGCACATGCAACCGGTGCAGCCTCGGGAATTAGCCACCTAGGCGTCCACTGTATAAACATTATCTCTCTCCTTCTCCTATAAAAGGGGAGTAATGCCTCATTAGGGGAGATTCGATCTTTTCGACTCAACTCCGGTTCACACGGGAGGAAACCGCACACCACCACCACCATAACCACGATCGTGGGGCTTGAGACCAGCGTCTCTCCCCCCGGCCGCCTCAGAACCCCTCACGCAGGCTCACCTTCGAGCCGAGGTAACACGAGCAGGACACACCCCCATTGGACGTGTGGGGCCCCGTTGGCTGAACCAGAGGATAAACCGCTGCGTCCGTGTCCATCTTGCGCTACGCCATTGAGGGACGGGGCACACGGCTTATAAATTCTTTATTATTGCGGCACCGAGGCACCCACAGTTCCTCGAAACGCCGGCGGTTGGCGCGCCGGGTAGGGGGACGCCGTGTGCAACCGCATCTCCATCAGCCCTCATGGCGTTTTCGCCAGTATCTACCCCTTTCGTCGGACCACGAGCTCCCCGCAGAACACCTTGTTCTTTGGAGCGGCATTTGTGGCGCTCGGCCACAACTACGAGATGATCCTTCTACCCGACGCACCGGTGGTAGGAGGGCAGTATCGCCTTTGCGGCAAGCCCATCATCACGGCCGCCGCGCAAAGGCGGGCAAGGCGGACCCATCGGCGCGCAAAGCTGGCGTCAAGCAACGGATTCGAATCCGTCGGCGTATCCCCGGCGCCCGACTCGCGAAGGGCTCCCGGAACCCTAGGCCCGGGGAAATACCTTACCCGCCACCCCTCGTGGCGGGGTACCCCAAACCCTAATCGTCGGATAAACGCCTCCGTTCCGGACATCACGGAGAGTCGGTGAATCGTCGCCCGGCGTGAAACCTCGGTGAAGCCTTCGCCCGGGGAGAGCACGAGCGGACCACCCGTCGTTCCACGGGGCGTTATCCCTTGGACATTCACTCGGAGGGCGCGCATCCTCCCACGGGATGCGGGGGCGACCCGTCATACCACCCCCTCCGGGTTCAATCGGGGCCTGGTCGGGAGGCGAGGACTCGCTCTACCGCTCGGAGAATCGAAACCTCGTCGGACGTTCGGCGCACCATGCACCGGCGATGAAGACGAAGTACTATGACCCCACGCGGGAATGCTTCAATATCGAGGTCCCGCCACAAGATGGCCGGTTCGACAGCGTCTCAGCGGAGACAGCGCGAGCGCACCGCCACGGCGAGCTCAGTGGCCGGCGCTTCCGCCCGGTCTATCCGTGCGCGGCGCGGCACTGCCCGGCCAAAAACGCCCGGCCACGAGATTTGCGGGAACGAATCGGCGGGATGCTGCCGACTCCGGTGGCCGGAGCAAAACATCCAGCGGGAGCGCGGCTCGGCGTGAGCAAGCCCGAGGGCACCTCAAGCTCACATTGGCGGCGGACACGGGCGGACCGGGCTGGAGTGCCTCAATCCCCGGCATAGCGGCCCCGTTCAATGAGCCGGCCTCAGCGTGGCGGCGGCCGCCATGTTGGTACGAAATGCCCGAGCCCTCCACTACTGGGGGGTGAGGCGCAGTAAACGGAAGGCCTCCGTCAACTCCTTGACAAGGCGGCGGTGCAACGAGCGGAGAGTTCCGCTTCCGGGGGATCGGGCCGTGACGTCACGGCGGCGAGAGGAATCTGGGCGAAGTCGGCCAGGCTCCGTCCACCCGGATCGAGCCGAGCCCCTTAAAGGCCGGTCCGGGAGCGCCTCGGCGACAACGTTGCAACCGCCCGGTCTGCGGGAACGATAGAAGACCCGCACCGCGACCGCCGCCCGAGGCGCCCGACCTCGGGGGACGAGATCGAGCGGCGGCGGGCTCGCCACGAAGGTAGCTCGCCTCGGGGGCGACAAGCGGGGACGAAACGCACAGGCGGTCGGGGACCAAAGGGTACTCCCCGATCCGCCGGGCCTCGGGCCTTCACCGGGGACATCGGGGAGGGCACCACTCCCTGCTGGCGTTTCGGGCCCCGAGCCATCTCGAGAAGTACACAGGAGAGACCCGTCCCCGAGGTATGGCTCGGCGACTATCTACCGGCATGCCGGCACCGAGGGGGCACACGATGACAAAGTGATAATCGAGAAATTTGCCCACATGCCTCTCAGAAGTCCGCGCGAGCTTGGTTTGGAACACCTTCCACCCAACCTCATATCAAGCTGGGCGGACTTGGTGAGAACCTTCCGCGGTAACTTCCGGGGCACATACCTACGCAGGGTAACTCGTGGGATCTCCAGCTGCCGACAAAAATCCGGACGAATCCTGCTAAGCGACTACATCCGGCGCTTCTCCAAGCAGCGGACCGAGCTCCCCTAATGTGACGGATTCGGGACGTCATCGGGGCCTTCTTGGCCGACACCACTTGCCGAGACCTCGAAGAAGCTGGGGCGCCGGACTCCCACCGAGGCAAACGAAAGGTGATGGACATCGCCACCAAGTTCGAAAAACGGTGAGGAGGGTGTCGGGCTCTGTTCAATCGGGGCTCGGCAATGGAAAGCGCAAGGAAGAGGAGCCCGAGGGATCGCAACCTCGGGAGGGCAAGAAGAAAAAGAAGAAAGATAAGAGCCGCAAGGGCAAGGGCCACGCCGCCCAAGCGGACGATGAAGACATGGTGGCTGCGGTCGATCGCAAGGGGCCCCACCCCGTCTCACAAGAAACCTTCGATGACATGCTCAAGAAGCCATGCAGAACCATAGCTACCCGGTCAAGCATACCCTCGGGGAGTGCAAGAGGGTACGCCAACATTTCGCCAAGCTCAAGGCCATCCCCGAGGGTGAAGAAGAAGAGGCTCGAGGGTGGCGCCAAGGGCAACGAGGGTTCGAAGGTGAATAAGCGCTTCATGATCTTCGGCGGCAGCACGGCAACATGTCCGTGCGGCGCAGAAGAGCGTCGGGAGGTCTATGCCACGCGGAGCCGGCAACCCCGAAGCTGCGCAAGTGGTCGGACCAGGCCATCACCTTCGACCCGGTCGGATCACCCCGGCACATCGAACCCAGGGGCTTATCCACCGGTGGTGGATCCCATCATCGCCAACACTCGGCTCACCAAAGTCCTTATGGACGGAGGAAGCGACCTCAACCTCATCTACGAAGAAACCCTCGACCTCCTCGAGGTAGACAAGTCAAGATCCGCCCTGGAGGGCCGGCATTCAATGGCGTCGTCCCCCCGGGCGGCTAAAGCCCCTCGGGCGGATCGACTTACGGTTTTCGGTGACCCCTCGAACTTCAGGCGGGGAGACTCTCACATTTGAGATCCTTGGGGTCCGCGGCGGCCTTACCACGCACTCCTCGGGCGGCCCTACTACGCCAAGTTCATGGCTGTCCCGAACTACACGCACCTCAAGCTCAAGATGCGGGGGTGAAGGGTGTCATCACGACCGGCCCCTCACACCATCATGCATACGAATGCGGCGTGGAGGCGTGGGTATGCGAGGCACTCGCCATTGCCGAGGAGAGCTACCCGAGGATAAGACCGGCTTCGCCAGTTGGCGAAAGGCGAAATCCTTCACATTGATTGAGAGAGGGGGAACTCTACAAGAGAGGAGCCTCGGGGAGTATACATGCGATGCATACCCTCGGTGAAGGCCAAGAAGCGCTCGAGGACACTCACCGGGGGGAGTGTGGCCATCACGCCGCCAGGGACTCTAGTCGGTAAAGTCTTCGGGCAAGGCTTTCTGCGGCCCTCGGCGGTGCGAGACACGAACCAAGTCGTGCGTGCCTGCAAAGAATGCCAATTCTGGGGCGGGGACGCACCTCCCAACTCAAGCACTGCAAACCATACCTCTTACATTGGCCATTTGCGGTGTGGGGACTCGACATGATTGGGCCCCTGAAAGGGCGCCCGGAGGACACACTCACGTCCTAGTCGCCATTGACAAGTTCTCCAAATGGATCGAAGCTCGACCCGTGGTGAACCTAATGGGGAAACGGTGAAATTCTTTACGGATATCATCTCCCGTTTGAGTCCCGAACTCCATCATCACGGACAACGGAACCAACCGTGGGGAAGAAGTTCCTCGACTTTGCGGCGACTATGGCGTCAGAGTGGATGCCTCGGCCGTAGCACACCCGAAGACCAACGGTCAAGTGGAGCGTGCCAGCGGCATGATCTGCAAGGGCTCAAGCCGAGGATCTTCAATCGGCTAAACCAATACGGGAAAAGATGGTACCAAGAGCTGCCGTCGGTTCTATGGAGCCTTCGAACAATGAAAAGCCGAGCCACGGGGTTCACCCCATTCTTTCTAGTCTATGGGGCCGGCGGTCTTGCCCTGAACATTGAATATGGGTCCCCAAGGCTGCGAGCCTACAGCGAGCAAGGCAACCAGCGGCGAGGCAAGACTCCATCGACCAAGTAGATGAAGCCCGAGGCGTTGCGCTCCTGCACTCGAGCAAGATACCAACAAGCTTTGCTTAAGTATCACGCCAAGCGGCTGAAGCCTCGGGAGTTCCAAATCAACGACCCCGTGCTCGGGCTGAAGACGGGACAACAAAGGCGTCACAAACTCATGCCACCACAGGAAGGGCCTTATTTCATCGCCGAAATATTAAGGCCCGGGACCTACAAACTGAAAAACGAGAAGGGTGAAGTCTACTCCAACGCCTGGAACATAGAACAGCTACGTCGCTTCTACCCTTAAATTCCGCACTAGAAGTCAAACATCAGTGTTTTTTCACTCAATAAAGATCTACATCTTTTACGAAAAAAGTGCTTCTCGTGTAAACCTTAAGGAGTCTTAGCCTCGTCCAGCACAAGACTAAAACTCCCTCGGGGGCTACATGGGGGACCCCCCTCGGGAGGACCCCCCTCGGGAGATCCCCTCCCCTTCCTTTTTTCAAAACTTTTTTTCGAAAGAAAAAGGTTTTCTTGCGCATTCTCTAAACAATCGTTTAAGTTGCGAGGGTCGCTCACGCACAAATCCAAAGCAAGGTAACCGAGGCAAACGGACCCGCCCCTAGTGGCATCCGTATGGACTGCCCCGATGGCGTCCCACGGTTACCATTTCACGAGCGGAGAAAGCAAGCGACCCGGCCACACAATAAAGCGAACAAATTCGAAACGCAACATAAACATAAATGCACCCGCCAAGGCCATAGACCTCGGGCGGCGCCGTTGTTTATATACATCCATCTCACAAGCTCAATTTTTCCATACAAGGAGGAGGTCAGGGGGCAGGATGGGTTTCACCCACTTGCGCCTCACACGGCGGCCGACGAGGAAGCCGGCGCGAGCAACACCCCTCGACAACTCCCCGAGGAGGCGTCGGACCCGCCGACGCATCTCCTGGACTGGGCGTCCACCATCTCTCCGTGTCCGCCTCATAGGTTGACTCTATGGGGGAGTGCGGGGACACACTTCATCCTCGGGCGGGAGGCCAACCGGTCGCGGCACCGTCCCACGGTCGTCGTACAGCGTCGAGTCTTGGCGGCATCGGACAGCATCCCTCTCGGCGGGATCAACTTCCTCCTCGTCGTCGGAACCGAGGAAGAAGCCTTTCGCAACAAATCCGCACATTGGACTCATCGGAAGTGAGTAGAAGACGGCCATACATGTCCGCACGCCGGACCGGAAGGCGTTCCGGGCTCGGACCGAGGTAGCCACCCACGGCTCGGGCGGCTGCGTGGCGAGGGGCCAACCTCGGGTTGTCCGCCCCAAAGCGGCGGACGTCCGACAAGGCCTCTTCCAGCTCCCGGTACGACTTCTGCTCCTGCTCCGGCCCCGCGCCGGCGTGGGCCGCGGTGTTCACGGCCTCGGTCGGACCTTCTCCGCTTCTGGAAATTGGTGCTCCAACCGAGTTAGCAAGACAAGACGACTGAAGACAAAGCTCACTAAGGAAGAAGACGCACCTTGGCACTTCAGGCGCCACAAAGCATCACGCCATGCTCATCCGTGGCGACTTGCGGATCTCCTCCCTTCTCCTTCCCGAGGGTCTCGCCCTCGACACCAACTCGCCGATGCGAGTGTTCAAGGCATCGCACATTTCCGCTGCCGTCGCCTCCCTCCCGGACCGGCCCCGCTCGTCATGGGCCTCCTTTCAGGACCTGGAGGGATCGGATCCGAGCCTCTTCAAAATCATGGCTTATCGAGCCATGTCGCCTGCCACCTTGCTGGCCTCGGACCTGGCCTTGACAAGCTCGGCCTCCAGGTCCGCCCGTTGGGACTCCCTCTCCTCGGCAAGGGCAGCAAGCCGGGAGGTCTCGCTGGGCCTCGATCAACTTTACCCGAAGTTTGACCAAGGGCGTTCCAGTTGAACGTTCGGGCGAAGGAGCTCGGACTTCTCCGGGCGAAGCGACGGAGAGTCTCGCAACGACGACATTACCCATCAAGACACAAGCATAGAAGACATGCGGCGGGGATAACCATCAAGACACTTACCACGTCGACTCACGCAAGTCGGCGGTTATGGCGTCCCGATCCTCGCCAAGCCCTCGGCGGCCCAGCGACGGATCGCGCCGTGGGTTCTCCACTCCGGGACCTCGGGGCGGTCGTCGACCACCGGCGGCCGGGCCCCCGGCGTGCCACCCAGGGGTCAAAGGCGGGCCGCCCCAGCGGTGTAACATCCAAGCCCCCGGCGACGGCCCGGGCCCACTCTACCGAGGAGTGGTCCCACGGGCGTAGCAACCCGCTTGAACTTTCGTCCTCGCCGTTCAAAAGCGGTTAACCGAAGGTTACTACGCGTCCCCTGGCCCTGGTATTTAAGTCGGTTTGGAACTCCCCAGGATTCACGGTATGGTACTAAACATCTTGGTGCTACAGTGCTTCGCGACGCTACAGTACCAGGTGAGCGGTCCCCCTTCTGATGGCACTCCGAAACTAGATCGGACCGTTTTGGTGAACGAGTAACGAACTGCTACGATACCGAGACCTACGGTCGGGACGCTACAGACCGAAGTCGGATGTACGCAACCCCCCGCTTCTGTTGTTCCGCCCTTTGCCCGGCTACAGCATCGCCCGGCCCATTCCGTGGTGGGCCCACTTGGCCATTTTGGGATGTTACAAGCGGGTCGGCTTCAGGAAGGATACATCTCCTCCACCGGCAACTCCCGCAGTTCCGGGAACCCGGACCAGTAGAAGTCGGGGCCCTCCGGGCCGACCACGGGCACCGTCCTCGTCATGGCCGAAGGCGACGCTTCGCCAAGGGCTGCCTCGAATCGGACACGTGGAGCGGCGGGGGAAGTCGGGGTTGTACGCCTCGTGTGAACCCCGGATCGGCGAGGGTCGGCCAGGCGGGGGACTTCGCGGCGTCTCCGCCGCCATAAAGAGCTCTCTTGCGAGAACTCCCGGACGAAGGGGCCCGACTCCTCGGGATGGGCGGCGGCGCCACGACCCCCTTCGAATGGCGCCATCCGCTCCGCACCGAGTCGTCATGGGCCCGGCCGAGCCCTCCGTATCGACCACCATCGGCTGAGTAGCCCGCCCACCATCGCCACCGGGGGCCTGCACCACCTCGGGGTGGCCTCGGCAGCCCGGCTCGGGTCCGACCCCGGGGCTCGGGGGCAGCGCCACGAGAAGACTTCGACGAGGGCGGCCACGATATCTTGACCGGGCGACCCCGCACGGGCCCTGACCGAGGCTGAAACGCTAGCCTTCAAGGCCTTCTTGGGGTGGGGCCAACGCAGGCGGCCCCGTTTCCTGAAGTCAAGAACGTGTCGAGGGACAAAGCAATCATATACCGAGAAGAAGGTCAAGATCGCGAAGGCGAAAGGAAGCACACTGGCTTAGAGGGATCGCCCTCGCGTTGACGAGGCTTTCGGGATCGCTGCGACACCGGGCGTCGCACTCGACGCAGCGCCTCTCCCCACGACGTTCGTACGCGCGGGGGCTGGATCGGGAGCGGGGTCACCGCTCGACCCGTAAACCGTGCCGCGGCCCGAGGGTACCAGCGACGGGGAGGTGTCGACTCCTCCCTTCGGGCCTCACCCCGTGACGCCGAGGTGCCTATGTGGTCGACGCCAATGGTCCCGAGGACTCGGCCGGAAAGAGCCCTCAGGCGCACTGGCGTCGCCAGCCCCGACGCCCGAGGGCTCGAGGCTCGGGGCTCGAGCGGAAAGCGAGGCCGTCCGGGGCCCATGGCTTCGGTCTATCCAGCCGCCACGCCGTCATCGACGAGTTCACGCGAAACTGGTCCTCCGGATCCTCGCCCTCTTCGGTGGTCGAGGTGTCGTGACTCGCCCCGCCTCTGCTGCTTTCGGCCCGGCGCTTCTCGCCCGAGCCACGTTTCTCTTCTTCCTCTCCTCCTTCTTCAACGCCGGTCGCCGTAGCTCGTTCGAGCACGGTTCGCCGCCCGGCTGTCGGCATCAATGCCGGCACAGGCGGAGGGTCACGGTAATCAGACGGCCTGCTGGAGAAAGAGTGAGAACTGCCATGGCGACAATGCGCGAAGCAATACAGGGACACCGAAGTCAAGAAGCACCTACCGGGAGATATACCCTCGGTCGGGCGCATGGGGATCTCAGGATACGTGTCGGGTGTTGGACCCTAACGCATCCCTCACCCTCTTGGCCAGGCCATCGGTGGAAGCGAGAAGGCGACATCCGCACGCACCAAGACCGCGGCCTCGAGGGGGTCATCCGGCACATGAGCAAGGGCGAGCCGTCAACGGCAACACCCGACTGGCGATGGAAAGCGCGACCACGGCAGCAGCATTCGTCCTTCCTCGGAGCCGCAGAACCGCCCGCCTTAGGCCCTCCAACCGATGATGATCCTCCGAGGGGACCCCAGTTCCACTTCTGCGGGCGATGCTTGAGGACACGCCCCGGTGTACACGGGAAGCGCGTTTCGCTGCGTTGGGAGGTAGAACCACCGATCTTGCCCGCCCTTGTTGGAGGAGGTGAGCTTGGATACGATGTACCCATCAGCTCGGTTCGCCTCGCTCGCTCCGAGCGGACACAGGAGCGCACCTCCAGCGGCGTAGCGCCCTCCGTGGTTGGCCCCTGCGCGACCGCAGTGGTAAGGTCCGCCTTGAAGAACCACAACCAGAGGTCCCAATGCGGCTCGATCCCGGTGAATCCCTCACAAAGGGTGGACGAAGATGGCGGCCTGGGAGATCGAGTTCGAGCGGATGATGAAGCTCGATTTCATAGTAGTGGAGGATCGCCCGAATAAACCGGCCTGCCCGGCATACCGGCCGCGCCCGGTGAAGATCCATCAAGCTCACCACGTAGCCATCGGGAGGGTTAGGCTCCTCCTCGGTCAACCGGAGCAATCCACTTCGGCCGTGCTTCATCGGTCGCGGGGACGAAGAAGCCCTTCATCGACGAGACGCTGGAGTTTCTCCTCCGTCGCTGTCGACCTCGGCCACGGCTCGGCATCGAGCACCTCCCTCACGCCGTCACCGCTACCCGACTGCGCCATGGGTAAAAGGGAGGCGAAGGGTGGCAACCGCTAGCAACCCCGATCACACGAGCACGAGGCAAGTGAATCTCTCCCTTAATCTCTCCCACACTATCTCTCTATCCCGATTCTTTGCAAAGAAGAAGGCAAGAAGGCGATGGCGAGGCGCAAGGGAGCAACTATCCGCCGCCGCGCGGCGACCCCCACATTTATAGGGAAGGGAAGGCAAACCGCCGGCCTGGGCAATCGAACCGACTCCTGGAATGGACGGGCCCATGATGGGCGAGAACCGCCATCCAACGGCCAAGCGTAGCGGTGGAACCGTCGGCGCATTAATGCACCTTGACGGAGCCCTCGATCTCCGCCTCGACAAAGAAGAGCGTAAGGCCACGTCCCATCAGGCTGCAACGGTCGCGCCACCTCAGGCGTGGCGACTAGCGCGCCTCGTCTTCCGGTCGGGTAAAAACCGTCCGGCCACCCATATCCAGCGGCGCCCGACCCACGAGGGGCAAAAAGTCGATCCGTTGGACGGGTTCCCGTCCCCGGCGGAAACCAAACGAGCCTCGGGCTGACACACCCTACGTTCGAGAGGTTGCCAGGCTGGGCCCATAGGGGGTTTCTACGCCCCCGGGATAACCCGAGCCGGGGGGGAGGGGAAATGCACAACCAGCTATACCCGGCCCCCCGGGGGCCTGGATTTCTGAACGTGTTTAAGGCCGCGGGTCTTTGCTTATAGAGATGTCCCATCCGTGGGAGGCCCACAGGCCCTCGGGGGGTTGGTCCGCCCAAACCCGGGATCTGCTAAGCGGTCCGCAGGTTCTCATGGGGTGAATCCTGGATCACATAGCGACCCTTGCTCGCAAGGGCATAAGTACCCCGCTAAAATGTAGAACACCCATAACGCTCACCGGAGCACGACACATTCGGCTTACAGGGCATTGTAGACGTGTCTCCCTTCCTCCTCCCCCTTCAGGAGGGCGACAGAGGAGCATATAATCAAAGTCGAGGGAGGCCTGAGTGACCTTATTACAAGCGCTGGCCTCGGCTGCCCACGCAAAAATGAACGCAGACCGCACAAATAAGCGCAATTTAAGAGCTGTTTCAGCCTTGCCAAATAAGTGCGAGATATAAAAGATCTCGAAGGAATCCGCCATTCCATTCGAGGCTGGAGGGGGGCTACACTCCAACCGGCGCCGCCGCACCCCTTTGTAGATTTAAACCACCCTGAGAAACAACAAGGCGACGGAAACTGTAACCCCCGGCGAGTCCACACTGCTCGGGGCTCGGGGCTACCGCCGGGGGACCTAAAAATATTGGGCCCCGAGACACTCTCCCAAACTATGAGAATCTGCCTGCCGCCAAGGCCCAGTGAAACCTAGCCTGCTATCATCCCGCACGGAAGGGACGGCCCGACGGACGATGGACTGTGCCATTGGCCACGACTCACATGACGACGAAATCGGCCCGCGGACGGCCCACAAAGCGGCCCAAATGGAGTCATCGCGGCGCAAAGAGCTTATTACGCTCACGAAGGACAAGGTCAAGGACCTCTACAAAACAACGAACCAAGACGTTCCCGCACGTCGGCCAGCTAAACCATGGCTGGGACTCGACCCGCACCACATCTCCGTTCGATGCGGCCCTAGCTCACCAGCCCGGGGAGAAATCTCCGGCCGTCCGAGGGTGGCCTAGCTCACCACCCTCGAGCAAAACTCGCCTCGCCCGGGGAGACCAGCTCTCCATCCTCAGGTGGCGTGCTAACCCGACCAAGGGTCGCCGACCCTCGAGGCGTGGGGAGGTTCAGATCGGAGGAAGGAAACCCGCCGCATTCAATGCGATTACCCGGCGGCCCGGCGCCCGCGTGCGGTCCCCACCGATCAGTCAGGCCGAATCTGCCGAATCGTCTCCCCAATCCGACTGATGGGACACAAAGCCGAACCAGTGACGTGCTACGCCACGCACGGGAAACCGGGATGACACTGTTCATTTCCCGTAGCACCGCCAAAACGCCACGTTGGGGACCCCCGGGCACTTGACATAGCCAGCGACCTCTGGGACCGGCCCTCGCCATGCGGATTGTGAGGGACGCCTCACAGGACCCCGGGCCGCGCCAGGGGACGGCACGCCCACTATCGGATCCGGACGCGTGTCTTCGTCAAGCAACATCCAAGCGCCCAACCCTCCGGTGCACATGCAACCGCAGCCTCGGGAATTAGCCACCTAGGCGTCCACCTGTATAAACATTATCTCTCTCCTTCTCCTAAAAGGGGGGGAGTAATGCCTCATCGGGGGAGATTCGATCTTTTCGACTCAACTCCGGTTCACACGAAGGAAACCGCGACACCACCACCATTATAACCACGATCGTGGGGCTTGAGACCAGCGTCTCTCCCCGCGGCCGCCTGTAAACCCCTTTGCGGGCTCACCTTTGGAGCGAGGTAACACGAAAGAGGACACACCCCCGCTGGACGTAGGGCCCCGTTGGCTGAACCGGGATAAAAACGGCTGCGCCCCGTGTCCATCTTTGCGCTTACGCCATTGAGGGAGGGCACACGGCTTATAAATTCTTTATTGCCGGCACCCGAGGCACCCACCGTTCCTCGAAACGCCGGCGGGAGGTGTATGCTATTACTATCCTGAAATATCCGATCGATGTTTGGTTGTTTACATGAGTGTTCCTAAGATAAAATCGCAAGCGTTAGCAAGGGGCATTATACTAGTATTGAGAGTGGAATTTGCCGTGAACTATTATTCCTAAATCAAGAACTTTCTTGGGTTGAAAGATGATTAAGAGCATATTTGGTTAGAGCCAAGGTTTTAAATTTCGGTAATGGAACAGTTTCAGCCAGCACTGAATGCCAAAAATTCACTATTTTTTTAGAGATTAACACAAGAAAAGATGTTTTTCAGAAAAAAATAGATCTTAACAAATATTAGTACGATTTATGACTACACATCTATTAAATAGAAGAGTATATAATGTAAACAACAGAAAAATATAAGTTAAGATTTATATAGTAGATGTATTAATGTATTTACAAAATTTTTTGGAGTTTTCTTTTCGGCCACCACCAAAAAAATATTGAATTTCGAAATTCGTTCAAAATTTTGAACCCTGGTAGAGTTCGCTTAGAGTTTTTTTGAACAGATTGTGTGAAACTCTACCAAATAGTTGAAGTGCAACCTAAACAAAATGTATTAGAGAATCAAGAGGTAGATCTATACTAAAAAGTGGCCTTAATTAAGATCCCATTCAAATTGAGTATTGCTCGAGTCTATTTGATCTCTATTCTAAAAAAAAAGGTCTACTGATCTCATGGGAGGCTAGCAATTAGTAGTAAAAAAATAGCACTAGTTCATCCAAATAGAAGGGCTAATAATGGGTATACAAGTTTTTAGCCAAGCCCTTCGCTGGTTTTTAATCCATTATCAAGCACAATAAGTTAGCAAGCGCTAATAGTTCATTACTATGTATGCATACACCTATTATATTAGCCAAGATCCAAACACACAGCACAAGGGCTAGTAGAATTTATTTTCAAGGAGTCAAAAACAGTTTAAATTTTAATTAATTTATATTTAAAAAGTACTAACATTTGTGATATAAAATAACCTCTACTAAATTAGCCATATCTATAGTATATTTCCATAATAAATTTATTAGAGACACAAATCTTGTTATTGTTTATTATAAATTCAATCGAATATGAGCTAGTTTGATTGGCACGAATGTGACGATTACATTCTTTCGTGTGGCAGTAATTCATGAATGCATGTACAAATCCAACTACGTGACAAGGTGTGTATATTGATTCGGTTCAGCCCTGCCTCTCTTTTCGTATTGCCGCAGGATGAAAAGTATATACATGCTCTGATCGATCGACAAGCTGCGACCTCATGGAGTACGAAACGAAAACGATAGACAAACACCCACGCAAATACAAACGGAATCGTTCTGGTCCTGCAGGGGCGGATGGACGCTTTGTAGCTTTTGGGCACATGTAGGCTAGGATACTTTCAGTGTTACTGAAACGGTCCCCTGCTGGCTCTTGCTCCGGCAGCAAATCGCCATGCATGCGTGCTTCTGATCTTTTGTCACAATATAAAAGTGGCACAGGAGAATGACATGCATGTGGAGAGATATTAGTTGATTTTTCGTTCGAAAGAATGCTGTTGATTTGACGGTCATGACAAAGACACAAAAAGAACGGAGAGGGGCTCTATTGGTGGTGTAGAGTGTCAGTTTACACTCCAACTAGAGTGCTGGGCCACGAAGTTGAAGTTGCACGGCAAGAAATTTCTTTCTGTGAACTGGTTCTTGCCCAACGGGTTCTTTAAAATGGCTCTTTATCCGCACGGCAAGATGGAGGGATGCTTGTAATTTGAGATGGAGGGACTATAGACATTTCCTATTGAAAGATTACTTGTCACGTAGGTAATTGTCTCACTAATAATCCTGTACTATATGCCGCTAAGGCTATACTGGCTAGAACCATGACTGTTTTAAGATTACAACACAAATACACAATAGTGCTGTTACAATCATTTTTTTGTACTTTAAAATTGACGTGGAGATTTCTTTTGCCATTCTAGTGGTAAGACGATAAATTGCCACGTGAAGCCAAAGTGATCAGGTAGCATTTAGGGTGATCAGGTAGCATTAGGCAGAGGGCAAGAGCCTGAGGAACGAATGGAATCGACAATGGGGCTGAGCACCCGGGCGAATCGGTAGCGCCAATCGGGCGGGCGGGCGACGGAGAAGGGCGTTGCTGTCAGCAGGCTTCAGCAGGCTTTTGCCCTGTACGCCACGCTGTCATGTTCCTGGGCCTGCCCTGAGGCTTTGCTTTGCCCCCTGACCACTGGCCAATGGAAACGCCTGCATAGTAGGCTTGGCTGGGCGTCGCTCTCGGCCACCGACACCCCCGCGGGCCGTACTACTACAGACACCGAGGCGCCACCGAGCCATGCTCGGAACGAACGATCCGGATGTGCATGCAGGCCTGTCCGCTGCACATTTCTTGTACTGTACGTACGTACGTATGTATACGTGTCGTGGGTCCGGCTGGAGACTTGATTTGGACTCTTGTGTGAGCAATTATACTGAGGGCGCGTGAGCTGATGCATTGGCCTAGCATTACCTGGCGCGCGATTCTTTTGCCTTGTTTCAGTTGCCGGTTGCACGGTTGGTTGGTTCGTTGAGGTCATCACGTCAGCTCCTCTTTTCAGTTGTTCCATCCCATGCTGCAACGCAACGGCGATGCCCCGTGCGTGCGTGCGTGCGTGATTCCGGTGAGGTGAGCAGCAAGCCGCTGGCGCCATTGCGCCATATATGCCCATCATCGATCAGCCCATGCTAGGTACGTTAGCCAAGTTGCGCGTGTGCCCTCACGTGGTGGTGGTGCACTGGTGCGTCCGTGTGGCTTCGCATCGCGCGGCGCGGTGCCATCACATCTACGCCGCTCGCTCTCGCGCTTGCATCGCATTTGCGGAATTTATTGCGTGCATTGCATCCGATCGACTTCCTGCGGCGCCGAAACGCCATGCTTGTCGCTGTACGCCAGTCGCCAGGCATGATCGGTGATCCCGGATTGGTTGACTTTCTGCAGCTGGCCAGGCCCAGGGCCAGGGACGGTCCAGGGATCGATCGGATCGTGTGCCGGGCGTCGAGTAGAGCAAAATCGCAGCGGTTCTCTTGTTCGTGGACGTGGACGTGTAGGTGTACATTTTGCGTTTTGCGTTTCGCCTTCTCCGAGAGTAGTAGTTGTAGTACACACGCTGCGGTACGTAAGTCCCTCGCACAGCGCCGCCACCGCCGTACCGTCGGGGAACACGAGCCGTACCCGTACGTACGCACCTAAGATCAAATATTTTGAGCCGGCTTCCGTGGAAAATTCAGACTTTCTTTTTTTTGATGCTGCGATCACATAAAAACATAAACTTTGAAGCTCAATAGCTAAATACATGGCAATTAAATCATGAGCCGGGATCATTAAGAGCATACTGCGAGTAGGAAGTGGAATTAATACAATGAATTCAAAAGCATCAAACCTCTCTTTTTTCGAAAGAATCGAAAACACATCGAAATGGTACCAGCCGTATTTAATAATAGAAGGATTTGGCAGAAATATGTAAAATTGTCCCTCCTAAAAAAAATTATTCCAGAATAAATGGGCAATAGTTAGGAGAGGTGCGCCAGCGGGCGAGCAGAAGCAAGGTTATTAGATACCGAAGGAAAGCCCGGCCAGAACCACACGTGCAGAGTGGTCATTAGTCAAACGGGGCGGCCGGAGAGAGCCGGCCGGGCCGAAGCATGCACCGGCTCCGTCCGACCCGCCGCACCGCGACCGCGAGCGGACCGCCAGTCGCCAGACCATACGGCACGGCACGAGCAGGGAGCCGCGGGACCGACCGACCCAGGCAGCGGCGGTCTGGCTCTGGCCGTTTGCTGCGCAAGTGCTGACGAATCCCAGCGCGCCGCCCGCTGGCTGACTTCCGTGGTTTTGGTCGCCGCAAGACTCGATCGCTGCCGCATGTACAGGCACCGCCGCCGTGCTGGGCGGATCACGCACACATCGTCCGCCTCCGCGGCTGTTTTTCGTCGTCCTTTCCGGACACAAGGAGTACAGGTACTTTCAGCTTCGTCCAGCCTAGCCAAAGCAAGAGACCGTCACCGTCCTATGGCTTGTTTCGTCTATACTCCGTACTCGTTTCGCTCCCTCCATTTCCAAACCAGACTCTTAGTACGATTCACCAGCCGTAGAAAAAAAAGAAGCATCAATGTGCCCTGATGGCTGGCCCCATTCGCGAGCCCATATAGGCCATAATGTGCCGGCGACGGATCGAGAGCACGTCACATGCTTTATGACAACGATCTTCCAAGCCCCGGTTGGACACATTAGGGAATATGTGTCGTCGTCTCTATACGTGGTTTCATACCGTGTCAAGTGATCTCAAGACGGCTTTACTAACAGTTTGTACAATCTATCTTTTTAAGGTCTATCTCGGTTGCAAGTCACTGGCGACTTCAACCTCGCCCATTGTCACCTCCTTGTCCTTCCCTTGCCACCTCCTCCTCGTCCTCACATCAAATGTTGCACATATTTTTGTATAAGTCGAAGTCAAACTTGTGTCCGGAAAAAAAAAAAAAACGACGGTCATTTTCGAACCTTGTCCACCCCTTGTCCAATTAATAGGAAACACTACTTCACACAGATTTGCACAGTCGCGGCGCTCAATGCTAAAGTAGCAGTAGCTGGGATTTTTTTTTAAAATTTTGCCCTTTTTTAAAACAAATTTTTAAATGTATCCCTAGTTTGAAACAATTTGTAGGGTATCCTTTTTTTTTGTCGCGCCCGATCCGGTGGCGTGATTTTGTTACATGTCGGCGCCACCGCATGTGGCGCGACCGGTGATCCACCGGTGGCGGGCTGGCGTTGACCCGGGGAGCCCGCCATGTCGCGCCCGGTGCATGCGGCGCGGCGGGGAGCTGGGATGCCATGCAAATAGTACTATCAAATCTTATCCAGCTTTGGAAAAGCATGTCACATGAGACGGCAGAGCACTTTTCGTTTGTTTGTGGAATCTGTTGTCCTACCATGACCTAACTAGGCTCAAAAAGATTCGTCTCATCCCGTACATCAAAATGATATAATTAATTTTTTATTTACCTCAATTTAATGTTCCATGCATAAGACAAAAAGATTTAATATGATAGGTCAATAGTGAATTTTGGAGAGAGAATTGGGAAACTAAACAGGAATGGGCGCGTGCATGCATGCATATTTTCCAATGATGTGACAATACTCTCTCCCTCCGTCACACACACTGCATATACTACTGTGTCGCAAATATTTTCGGGTTCGCCATCGTAGAAGACTTTTCGTTTGTATTTGTTAATTATTGTCTAACCATAGACTAACTAGGCTCAAAAGATTCGTTTTGCACTTTTCAATCAAACTGTACAATTAGTTTTTGTGTTTAACTATATTTAATACTTTATTTATGCGTTAAAAGATTTGATGTGATCTGATGCATGTGAACATTTTTGGGATTCACTTTTCATAAAGTGGACACACCCTTAAAAAATATGCATGCATGCACGCGATTCCCTGCCCATCCCTCGTTTAGTTTCCCAATTCTCTCTCCAAAATTCACTATTGACGTATTATATCAAATCTTTTGTCTCATGCATGGAATACTAAATGTAAGTAAAAAAAAAAAATTAATTATATCATTTTGATGTAAAGGATGAGACGCAATCTTTTGAGCCTAGTTAGGTCATGGTAGGACAACGATTCTACTACAAACAAACAAAAAGGGCTACTTCTGGCCTCATGTGACATGTTTTTCTAAAGCTGGATAAGATTTGATAGTACTATTTGCATGGCATCCCAGCCCCGCATGCACCGGTGCGGCGTGGCGGGCCCCCGGTCAACGCCAGCCCGCCCCGCGGATGATGACCGCCGCCGCCACACGCGGTGGCGCGACATGTAGTAAAAATCACGCCACCCGGGCGCTGACAAAAAGGGAGATCCGGGCGTAAATTGTTTTAAACTAGGGATACATTTGAAATTTGTTTTTAAAAAGGGCAAAATTTAAAAAAATCCCAGTAGCAGTAAAGTCTATATTGAATCCATTGGCCAGCCATTGACTCGTCCACAGCACCAGGTCCGCGCACACGTTTCACGGCGATAGTGTGGCTTGTCCTGGCATGGCCGATTGGCGATCGGAGACTGGAGACCCCTTAATCTCCGACTCCGATGCGATCCTACCAAAAAACACTCCCGATTTCAGCTCCTCTTCGTTTACCAGATCACATCACAGCACGCACCGAGCAACCAAATTAGGCAGGAGGTGAGGATCCCAAAATCACAAGCACGCACCCGAGTGGCCTCCAACCGAAACCAAAAACCACCCGCCGCGTGGGCCCACCTCCCCCCCTTCTTCTATTCTTTCTTTACTCCCATGCGTTTCACTTCTCCCCTTTATATCCCGACGCTTGCTCTCACTCCCTCCTCAGCTAGCCTGCTTGCTTCGAGCCTAGCTGTCTCTTCGTCTAGCTACCTGTCCAACTCTCTCCATCGAGGCCGGGAAGCCGGAACGCGAGGAGGACGAAGAGCAGAGCACAGCCACAATGCCGTCGTCGGGGATCATCGCGGTGGACGCGGCCGCCAAGGGGATGAAGCTGGAGCGGTACGCCAGCGGGGGCGCGCTGCTGCTGCGCCGGGCGACCAGCGCCAAGCTCGTGTCCGCGTCGTCGCACCTGCTCTTCCGCGCCACCGTGCTCGCCACGCTCGCGCTCGTCTTCCTCTTCACGCTGCACTACCCGTCCCTCCTCTCGCGCGGTCCTTCCACCTCTCCGCCGGCGGCTCGGCAGGCGGCGCGCAATCCTCCTCCGCGCCTCTTCGCACCGCAGCCTGCTCATGTCGTCCTCGCCGTCGTCGTACGGGGCGCCGCGTGGGAGAAGGAGGTACGGCGGAGCGCCAGGCCGAGCCGGGACGGGGGCATCTCCGTGCTCGTCACCGGCGCCGCGGGCTTCGTGGGCACGCACTGCTCGCTCGCGCTCAAGGCACGCGGCGACGGCGTGCTCGGCCTCGACAACTTCAACTCCTACTATGACCCGACGCTGAAGCGCGCCCGCCAGACGCTCCTGGCCAGCCGTGGCGTCCTCGTGCTCGACGCCGACATCAACGACGGCCTGCTGCTGGAGAAGCTCTTCGACGTCGCGGCCTTCACGCACGTGCTGCACCCGGCCGCGCAGGCCGGGGTGCGCTACGCGATGGAGGCGCCGCAGACGTACGTGGCGTCCAACGTGGCCGGGCTCGTCAGCGTCTTCGAGGTGGCGGCCAAGCACGCCGACCCGCAGCCGGCCATCGTCTGGGCATCCTCCTCGTCGGTGTACGGGCTCAACACCGACGCGCCCTTCTCCGAGGACCACCGCACCGACCGACCGGCGTCGCTGTACGCCGCCACCAAGAAGGCCGGCGAGGCCATCGCGCACACCTACAACCACATCTACGGCCTCTCCATCACCGGCCTCCGCTTCTTCACCGTATACGGTCCCTGGGGACGCCCCGACATGGCCTACTTCTTCTTCGCCCGCAGCATCGTCGCCGGCGAGCCCATCACGCTGTTCCGCGCCGCCGACGGATCTGACGCGCGCCGAGACTTCACCTACATTGACGACGTCGTCAAGGGCTGCCTCGGCGCGCTCGACACCGCCGGCAAGAGCACCGGTTCCAGGTCCGGCAAGAAGAGTGGGCCCGCGCCGCCCGCGTCTACAACCTCGGCAACACCTCCCCGTGCCCGTCACACGGATGGTCGCCATCCTCGAGAAGCTCCTCGGCAAGAAGGCCAACAAGCGCATCGTCACCATGCCCAGCAACGGCGACGTGCCCTTCACCCACGCCAACGTCAGCCACGCCGCGCACGACTTCGGCTACCGCCCCACCACCTCCCTCGAGGCCGGCCTCCGGCACTTCGTCGACTGGTTCGTCAACTACTACAAGCTCGACACCAAGATCGCCAAAGGGTGCCCGCAGCGCCGCCGCCGCCACCGACAAGCCCGCGAAGAAGAAGAAGAAGGCCGCGGCGGCCATGACGGCGTCGTCGTGAGTCATCGATCAAGCACAGTACAGCACACAGAAACAGAGCACCACCACCGACAAGCACAGTCACCAAGTGTGTATTCTCTAGCTAGTTTTAGGAGGCTTTTGTATGTAACCAATGTATTATTACTCAAGCCCTTTCTACTTGCTGCTGCTCCTTCTAATCCTCCTTATGCTGATAGTGTTTAGTAGGAATAATGATGCAAACAACTGTTGCATTCATATCATATTGGTAGATAAAAGAAGATTGGGAGAGGTATAGGTGATGATGATAAGATCAAACAGAGGAGCCAGGACAGATGAAAGATGAAGTCACTGGCTCCCTATCAATGAATCAATCGAATTGTTCTCTGGCACAATGTCACTTGTTTTGTTCTTGTTCACCATCTCGTGATCCGAAACCACGTACTACGTCAAGATTCTATGCTAGAATGGTGTGGACGCGAAAGCAAAATCATGCACCAAAAGCTACCATACTTTCAGCTCTACTTGTACGCTGCATTTCTGGATTCGGAATCCTCCCCCCATCCAAAGCCAATATCCAAACAAACTTGCACGTATTCGGCTCCTGCTGCCACATTTCGGTCCGGTTCTTCGACAGGGGACCCTTACTACTTGTACACTCACAGCGCAGCGTGGGTTCATGTGGCTGTGCTTCGAGCAGCAATGTGTTTTTTTCTTTTCTTTTTGTGAAGTAATAGCTGGTTGGTACAAGAGCATGGTCCAATCCACTGCTCCTTTTAGCATCTTTAATGGGGCGGCATGAGCGCGTTGGTACAAGCCGCTGTGCCGCCGGTCGTTTCAGAAGGCCACTCCAGTCCGCTGCTTCGTCGAGACTTCCAGTGGCGAGGTAGAAGTGTCTGCCAGTTCGGATGCTAATATTTTAGGCGCCAAATGGAATGTCGGCACCGTGTCACGAGGGGTTGTTGTGAGCTGCTACGATGCATTGCATCGTTTGCAGCGCAAGGTTGAGCAACAATCCACATGCCTTCTCTTGTTGCATCAGAGTTTTATTGAAACTCTGAAATGGCAATCGTTTTCTCCTCTTTTTTCCCTGATGGTGAGTGGAAATCATGCTACGTGATAGCGGAGAGTTGATTGTGACACAGCAAAAGTGTTTAATTGTGCATTTCTGCAGTAGTAGTGATATACACCTTGGATCCCTTCTTGCCAATTTATTCCCCGCTGCCAACATAAGGAGTACTAACTCTGTCTGTCCATGCTGGCACCCGTTCTGAATTTCTGATCCATCCATCCATCATGCATAGGACGGTTTGTCCACTCCTGGCTCAGACACACAGTCGTCAGATTAATGAAGCAGTATTGTCTACTGTACGACTCTACGTAGAGTATGCACGGCTTGTGCTACAGGACCAAAAGGAGAAAAAGAAAACACATCACTTCTGTATTGTACTCCTACGTGTGTAGCCTGTCAATATTTGTCCATGAATCCTGACTGGGCTGTATTATAGTAGTTGTAGTGGAGAGTTGATGAAGGAAGGTTGTAAGCTCCTGGAAGGATTGGCACTGAAGCTTTTTGGTTGGAGGAATTTGAAGAGAGTGGCTCTGTGATGCATTTTGTGTTACCTTTAGAAAGTGTGTTCAGTCCGCTTTCGTTGGAGTCTGGTCTCTTTGTTTCGCTGTTGGTGAACTGCTGGTGTTTTCGTTTATGTAAGAGTCAGACTTTGTTCTGTTAGCTTCCGCTTAGCGGTACTCTAGGTTCAGTCCTGGTTTGCATGGTTCAAGCTCTAAGCATTCAAGTGAATGTGAAGGCGGAATACTTTTGTTCCGTTATCTAAAAAAAACTATAGTAGTTGTAGATCAGCTATAGTCATCCATGCTGGTCTGGAAATTTCATATATTGTTCGCTAAATTGGACAATGAATTCTGAATGGCATTTTCAGACCACATTTTTTTTTTTTTGGAAAAAGCCCGGCATTTTCAGTGGACATCATGGAACCAAAACCATGGACCAATGATATATCAGGGAAAATAAATTCGTTGTCGGTAGCCACGCTGCAGCCCCAAACAAGACTGAATCGAATAGGGCTCGTAGGCCCAGAGAGAATCTGATAAATTTATGAAGAAAGCAACAAATACCCGTACTGTACCTAAAATGCTGCGTAGTGAGGTGATGAACGAGGTTTGTCTGCAAAACAGCCTGAAGATCTTGTTCAGCATAACAAAACCTTCTGTGGGCAGAAAGGCATATTGGGATCTGAGGTTAGGATCTTGGAAACGGCGTGCTGCGTTTGCAGTGTTGTGCACAATGGTCAAGATCGATCTTGGCTGAGTTGGCTCCACTTTCTTGCTGTTGCTGCAAACTCCATGTCACTAGATAATTGGCTGGAGTTGCTAAAAGGCTGCCATTTTCACAACCACTAGTACAATCATATGGTTAAGAAATATAATTGCTATTTTCACAACCACTGGCATTTTTCATTAAATATAAATATAATTGCAAAGTTGCACTTGAGAAATATCGTATGATGTCTTGAAGCAAGTGCTACGGGGTATAGTATCAGTGCAAGTCTGCAAGAGTAGAGAGAAGTTTGGTCCCCAACAACTTCTGCCTCGCCTTGGAATGGCGCTAGACCAGAAACTTTGACCTGATCTTGATATGGTCCACGAGTTCTTCACCACTTGCAAAAGGCGTGTTTCACTCTCTATTATCTCTCTTATGCTCTAGGGCTCTAGGCAGTTGTATAATGTTTAGTGTATACTGATCCAACTGCATGGCTTGGTGGTGCATGTGGTGGTCACCGTAAACATGGCTGTTCCCATCATTCTGGCTCGCCTCCATTACGCGCTACTACTCATTCCGGCCGGCCAGCCGGCGTTGTGCGGGCCTGCGACTGCGAGACCCCGGCGTGTCTACACATCCAGCAGCAGGAATTCAGTTGGGGATCGATGGCGAGATGTTGCTGACTGCCAGACCCACTAATAACCAAAGCATGCATGTTGGCAACTTAAATCTGCTCCGCACCTTCCTTGTTAGCGTTATTAGCAACGACGTGCGTGAGCTCACCTGGTCGAGGATGTTGCTGATTTATCCCCAGGTCTCTAAGGTCAACGACAGGGTCGCCTCCTTACATAGGCTGAATTGCAAGTGTAACGGTTTTAAGCTTAACTTTATATCCGAAATGTCAAAGGCATAAGACCCACCATTTGGACTGTGACTCGAATGTCATTACTGAGATTTTGTATTTGCAGAAGTGGGAGTGGTTGAACTTGGAAGCATTTGGTGCTGAACATAATCCTTCTTTTAAAAAAATATTGCCTCTCATTTGGTTTTCGGATTCGAATCTCACTTTCCATGGTTTTAGAAAATGAAAATCTCCCTTTCTAAAGCAGCGTGTATACGGGTAGAGGCAAAAATATATGGTGAAGCCAAACTATGCCAGACTTCCGATTTCCACGTAATAAGAAGTGGTACCTGAACGACTGAACCTGACTGCTTGTCAAGGAACAGAGGCCGGCCACGGTAAGGTCGGCGGCGGACTCCTGCGAGCACGCTGGTCACCATCGCCGTCGGTTATCGATGCCATCCCGGTGTGTCTCGTGTACCAAACACCCCTCCTTGGACGACGCGATTTCGCTGGAAAACGTACGAGCCGGTGAAATCTCCAGGCATGTGGCGGATGCCGTGCACCCGAAGTGAACCTTTTTCAGCAAACGAATCCATCATCCTGTGCCCTGTACTACGTCTCCTGAAGCCTCGGCCGTCATGCCAGTGGACACCGAGGCCCAGCTTGACTAGGTTGGGAGCCCGGCACAAGGAAGCCGGCCCATTTGCGTTACCTGCTAACCAAACAAACGCATATGGCCTCCCAAAAAAAAATGCATATGGTGGATGGAGGTAAACAAATTTTGTTAAGATCTGAAATAAAGTGAAAAAAAAAGCATCTGGATTATTCTACCTGGTTAGTTTGCTTTGCTGTGCAGGGGAGGGGTGACCACCCGCCAGTCTTTGATCCCTGGATTGACATCATGTCATGAAGCGGCTATTGAGGACCAAGGACAAGCGTGGCGGCTGAAGCAAGGCGGGAGACCAAGGAAGCTTGAGTCGGTTTGATGCCTTTCCGAGTGGGCTTATTGGGCTTGGCCAAGTAGGATTGTAGTGGCTCGGCCCAACTGAGGGGTGAGATATTTGGATGAATAAATACCACTGTATGGTGTTAGGAGGGTTGGCTTGTAACTAAATTCTAAACCGCTTCTTCTGACGGTTTCCCCAACCTGTTCTTGCTGTTCCCCAACCTAGAAATCCAATTCGTGCTGAAATCTACCCTAAATTCCATGCTATCTCCCTTTGATTCCTTGTAGTCTATGACAATTGGTATCTAGAGCCACTTTCCTCGGAATTTGACAGGAAATTTTTTTTCCTGCATCTCGGTTCATCGGTCTGGCGCCGAAGAAGCAGCCATCGTTGCAGGCGAGGATGGCTATGAACGTCGACAACCTCACTGTCATGATGCAGCAGGTGCTGGACAAGATGACGACCTTCGAGGCGTGGAGGACGACGACGGATGAGTCGTTGGGGACGTTGCTGACGCGATCGACAGAGGCGGCGGCGTCTTTCGACTCTGGAGGCGGTTCCACCGTCGAATCCGCCGCCCATCGAGCAACCCCAGGCCGCAACGGGGTGGATTCCGGGCGGCGTCGACCTCAATCGAGCTCCATCGACCGGGGAGCGCTCATCTGCTTCTCCCGGGGAGCGGCCCAACGGGCATGGCGCGGGCGGAGGGATTATGGGTCCAATTCCTGGTACCCACCCTCCGCTCTAGGTGGAAGTTGGATGTCCATGGATGTCCAATGGATACTCTCTAGTTCAAAAAATGAACTAGGAAGAGATGGTCCCCCACCAAAATTTGAATTTCTAGTTCATTTGTCAAAATCCATGGATGTCCAAATTAGTTTAGCCTTCCACCTATGCCCCCCGCCGATTATTCCTCGGGGTATGACTCATGAACACTTTTCCCGAGAATATTGAGTTTGGTTCTTTCTCGGGTTCTCATTCATCTCGCTTTGGCTCTACGCCCAAGATGGATTTTCCCAAGTTCGATGGAGTCAACCCAAGATTGTGGAAGGAGCAAATGCGAGGTGTATTTTGACATCTATGGGGTTTCGAACCCATGAAGACCAAGTTTCTTTGTCCTCAACTTCACGGGGCCGCGGTTGTGTGTGGTTGCAGAGTGTTCAAGCGAGGCGGCCGGTTCGGGTCGTGGCAAGCAATGCATACAAGAAGGTGTGCAATCATTTTGATCGAGATCAGTACCCTCTGCAGATGAAGCAGTTGGAAGCCTTGAAGCAGTTGGGCTCTGTTGAAGATTATCAGGAGCAGTTTTAGAAGTTAGCTCACAGTATTCTGCTGTATAATCCTTCTTATGATGATGTCTTCTTTGTCACCAAGTTTCTGGGTGTATTGAAAGAAGAGATTAGAGGACCTCTGGTGTTACACAGGCCCAAGACTTTAGAAGAGGCAGGGACCTTGGCACTTTTACAGGAGGCTGAGTTGGAGATGTGCAAGCACAAAAATATGCCAAAACATGAGTACCCAAGGTTCAAGCAACACCAAGCTCCTGAAAAGCCAAGATTCAAGAAAGAAGAGCCTAAGACTACAGATAATGCTAACAAGTTGGCAGCTCTGAGGGATTACAGGAGAGCCAACAACTTATGTTCCACCTGTGGAGAGAAGTGGAATGGCAGGAATCATAAGTGCCCTACCCAGATACCTCTGCACATTATTCAAGAGCTCATTGATGCAGTCCAAACTGACAAAGAAGCTGATTATGAGTCTGGAGAAGAGGATATGGAGGCTACTCCGGGACAAGTAATCATGTCAGTACAAGAACCTCCGAAAGAATCAAGTCCAGGAAAAAGAAACAGGACCTTGAGACTGAAGGGCTCGGTGGGCAGGCAGGAGGTGCTGATCTTAGTGGACTCTGGTAGTGCTAGGACGTTCATTACACAAGATTTGGCAAATCAGGTCCAACAGGAGGAGTCAGCTTGTGAAGCTCTGGAGTTCACCACTGCTGATGGGAACAAGATGTTGTCTGAGAAGTGCATAAGGGAATTCCAGTGGAATGTTCAAGGCCATAATTTCAAGTATAATGCAAGATTTTTGCCCTTGCAATGCTATGACATGATATTGGGAGCTGACTGGTTAGAAGACCAAAGTCCAATGTGGATGCACTGGAAGAAGAAAATAATGAAGTTCACTCATAATAAGAGGAGGATAGTGCTTTGAGGGGAGTGAGTGATGCAGCCCAACCTTGAAAAACAGGTCTCTACTCATAAGTCTGAAGGGTTTTCTCAAAAAAGAAAGCAATTCTCGCAGATCTTCCAGTTACAAGTTGTTAACCCCCGTGGAGAGGAAGGAGGCCGACAAGTATGGAGTCCGTCTTTGCTCTCCAGGAAAAAGCATCTCTCGGTCGGCAAGTAGACCCAAATCTCAATAAGTTGTTGCGGCGGTATGATCATCTATTTCAGGATCCCATTGACTTACCTCCTCGGAGGGAGTATGATCATCATATACCACTTTGGTTCCCGGAGCCCAACCCGGTGAACATAAGGCCATCTGAGATATGCACCTCATCGAGAAAGATGAAATTGAAAAGCAAATTGATGAAATGCTGAAAACGGGGATCATTCAACACGGTGTAAGCCCCTTTGCATCACCCGTGTTGCTTGTCAAGAAAAAAGATGGGAGTTAGAGATTCTGTGTCAATTATAGGCATCTAAATGCAATCTTTGTGAAGAATAAACACCCCTTGCCAATAGTTGATGAACTCCTAGATGAGTTGGCTGGTGCTTGTTGTTTTTCTAAATTGATTTGCAGATCCGGGTATCATCGATTAGAGTGTGCCCCGAAGATGAGATTAAGGCGCATTTAAGACCCATAGTGGTTTATACCAATTCAAGGTCATGCCTTTCGGGTTGACCAAAGCTCTGCAACTTTTAAAGCGACCATGAATACAATTTTTGCACCTCTCTTGAGGAAGTGTGTCTTAGTTTTCATGGACGATATTTTGGTATATAGCGTAAATAAAAAAGAACATTGGGAGCATCTGAAATTGGTCCCTACTGATTTTGGAGGAGAATCATTTTCTATTGAAAAGATCAAAGTGTCTACATTTTGCTCAACTTGTCACTAGAGTACTTGGGACATATAATCTCAGCTGAGGGGATTGCTACAGAGCCATCAAAGATATCTGCAGTAAGTCAGTGGCCTGTTCCCAAATCAGTCAAGCAGCTAAGAGGGTTCTTAGGTCTCACTGGCTATTATAGAAGGTTCATAAAGAATTACGGGTTGATCAGTAAACCACTCACTCAATTGTTGAAGAAGGGAAATCGGCCAAAGTGGACACCTCAAGCAAGTGAAGCTTTCAAGTTATTAAAGGGTGCTCTTGCGGAAGCACCAGTGTTGGCAATCCTTGATTTCTCAAAGCAATTTGTGATTGAGACTGATGCTAGTGATCAAGGCATGGGAGCTGTCCTTATGCAAGAAGGGCATCCTATATCCTTTCTTAGCAAAGCTTTCTGTCCAAGAAAACAGGCACTTAGCACATATGAGAAGGAGTGTTTAGCAATTCTCCTGGCAATTGATAAATGGAGAAGCTATCTACATGGGCAGGAATTCATTTTGAGAACCGACCACAGAAGTTTGTTACACTTAACAGAGCAAAGGGTCACTTCAAAGCTGCAGCACAAAGCACTCTTGAAACTTATGGACTTGTAGTACAAGATCCAGTTTAAAAAGGGCAGTACCAATACAGCTGCTGATGCATTGTCAAGGACCCCACAGGCTCATCCTTTAATGGCCATTTCTCAGAGTACTCCACTCTGGTTGGAGAAACTCCAGCAGGGGTGTGAAGATAATGAAGAGGACAAGCAACTGTTTGCTGAACTTAGTATCAACAGTCCAAACAGCAAAGGCTTTGCTTTGATTGATGGAGTGATAAAACATCAGGGAAGGATATGGGTTGGGCATAACAAATTAGCACAACAACATATTCTACAGGCATTACATGCTAGTGCTATTGGGGGTCATTCAGAATTCAAGCCACTTATCGAGAGTGAAAGCCCCCATTCTCTTGGCCAAAGCTCAAACAAGTTGTTCTCGAGTTTGTCCGTAGCCGCACCATTTGTCAACAAGCAAAAGTTGAGCAATCGTAAGTTACGGGACTGTTACAACCCTTACCAAGCACTGAATATTCTTGGCAAGTGGTTTGTCTTGATTTTATTGAAGGATTACCCAAGTCTGGGAAATGGGATTCCATTTTAGTGGTGATTGACAAATTTAGCAAGTATGCTCATTTTGTCCCTTTGGCACATCCTTATCTTTGCACTTTACGTGGCTCAAGTGTATTTGGACAACATTTATAAATTGCATGGAATGCCACTCAAGATGGTATCTGACAGGGACAAAATTTTTACAAGTGATGTATGGAAGGAATTATTTCAGTTGTCTGATTGTCAGCTGCTTATGAGTTCCTCATACCACCCTCAGTCTGATGGACAGACTGAGAGGCTCAACCAATGTTTAGAGACATTCTTGAGGTGTGCAGTACATGCCTGTCCTAAGCAATGGTCAAAATGGTTTCCTTTGGCTGAGTATTGGTATAACACCACATTTCATACTGCCTTGGGCACAACACCATTTGAAGTGTTATATGGCCATCCACCAAGACAGTTGGGAATTCCTGATCCTAGTGCTGTTACTGTATCTGATTTGGAAGCTTGGTTAACAGAAAGGAACTTGGTGCATAACATGATACATCAACAACTGCTGAGAGCCCACCAGAGAATGAAGAGTCAGGCTGACAAGAATAGATCAGAGAGGGAATTTCAGATTGGAGATTTGGTCTACTTGAAGCTGCAACCCTATATTCAGAACTCTGTGGCAGTAAGAACCAATCACAAATTGTCATTCAGATTTTTTTGGGCCTTTCAAGGTATTGGCAAAGGTGGGCACAGTGGCCTATAAACTGGACCTTCCAAGCACAGCTAAGATCCATCCAGTGGTGCATGTCTCTCAGCTCAAAAAGCATGTGCCACCATCCCAAGTCATTGAAGATCTGGGAGCTGTTATTACTGATGACTCTGTTGATATTCAGCCATTGCAGGTGTTGGAGTTTGCATTGATTCAGCAGGGAGGACGGCTGAAAGATAAAGTGCTGGTGCAATGGGACAAGTTGCCTTGTACTATGGCATCCTGGGAAGATCCTCTCGACATGGCGCGGCGATATCCAACAGCTTGGGGTCAAGCTGCTGCGCGAGGGGGAGGCAATGTCATGAAGCGGCTATTGAGGACCAAGGACAAGCGTGGCGGCTGAAGCAAGGCGGGAGACCAAGGAAGCTTGAGTCGGTTTGATGCCTTTCCGAGTGGGCTTATTGGGCTTGGCCAAGTAGGATTGTAGTGGCTCGGCCCAACTGAGGGGTGAGGACGCTGGATGAATAAATACCCAGCTGTATGGTGTTAGGAGGGTTGGCTTGTAATTGAATTCTAAACCGCTTCTTCTGACGGTTTCCTCAACCTGTTCTTGCTGTTCCCCAACCTAGAAATCCAATTCGTGCTGAAATCTACCCTAAATTCCATGCTATCTCCCTTTGATTCCTTCTAGTCTATGACACATCAGTCCATTATCAGGATTTTACTCCAAAGATCCTTGTGTTCTGTACAGCTTAAGTTGTTGCAGCGGTAATTGCGGATGCAATCTCTCCTGCACGCGCACTGTAGTAGTGTAGCAGTCGCTGTAACTGGCTGCAACAGTAGCAACTTTAGCTGAAGCCAACGGAGCTTATGTATTCGCAACAGCGTTAGAAGCGCCTATAGGAGTAAGTAGACCACACCTGGACCGTCCTGTCATTTGCTAAGCCTCAAGTTCTGCATATATCTTCAGTGTGTGTTTAGTTCGTACTCTGAGTTATAGGTGTGTTTTAGTGTGTGCTATAGGCCGTGTGCACAGTGTGCTTCCAAGAACTTACCCCCTACATGCTGCCCTCGATGTGTCGTCAGTCTCACTCTGGCTGCCGATACCGATATGGTTGTTCCTGTTGCTACAACCCAGGAGGTGTTGAAGGTGACTTCTCCAGCGGATGGCAACTTAGATGTCAAGATGCCGGCTAGTGATGTGGCCACCGCTGCTACGGTTCAGGAGGAGTTAGAGGCGTTGATCTGCTTTCTGTTGGAGACACCTCTCCTCGAGAGGCCGCAGTTGTGTCACTTGAGGTTGTCGGTGCCCGTTGACTTGCTACGGCGTAGCGAGCACATCGTTGCCTCACCGCGCGGGCGAACATGACCAGGCTCGTGTTGTTAAGGAGGTTCGACATTGAGGTCGAGAAGGATGCTACTGACTTGGTGGTTGATAACGGAGAAGGCCGTCTTCCGTAATACGTCAACTTGGTCCGAATGGAAGAAGAAGTCTTTCGAGATTCTTTTGAACGGATGTTTCGACCTAACGTCCTTGGACCGACTTAGGACAAATGTAGGCCCAATGTTCTTGTTTCTTTAGTTGCATTTGTTTCCTTGTAATCATAGGCACGCATGAAGTTGTTTTTGGGTGGGCTTCAGCAACAACAGGTTGCCGTCCCCTTTCCTGTATTAAAAATACTTCTTTCTACTTAATTTAAAACGTGCTTGGGCGTGATCGAAAAAATGATCGAATGGAGGACGAATGCATGTTCTCGTACAGGCATGGCCATCCTTAGCACAGTTCATTCATAACAAGAGATCCATCCAATCGATCCAAGGCCAACCAAACCAACACATTGTTTCCCATCGCGCACGCACGCAGAAGCAGGTTCACTGTGCATCATCACCCATTTCCACAACGATCTTGCCGGTGGCATGCCCCTCCATACTCTTGGCCCACGCCTCCTGCGCTCTGCTCAACGGGTACCTGGAGTCGATCACCGTCTTGAGCTTCCCCTGCCTCGTCATGTCCACCAGCCACTCCATCTCCTCCTTCTTGGGGACCACGACCAGCGACACCAGCCTCTTCTTGGCGAAGGTCACCTTCTGCAGGAACGACTTGGCCGCCGCGACGATCCCCGGGGTGAGGTCGACGACCGTGGCCCTGTCGGCCAGGACCGGCGCGAACGCCGACCACGGGGTGCCCGTCGCGCAGTGCGCCACCGCGTCGTAGTTGGTGCCCGACGGGCTCCGCAGCGTGGCGCCCTCGGGGGTCGTGTAGTCCAGCACCTCGTCGGCGCCCAGCAGGCCCCCGACGAGGCCCAGGTTGCGCGCGCCGCAGGTGGCCGTCACGTGGAGACCTGCCCAGCGCTTGGCCAGCTGCACGGCGTAGTGGCCCACGCCGCCGGAGGCCGCGGTCACCAGCACGTTCTTGGGGCCGTTGTTACTGTCGGCGCCGGAGCCGGAGCCGCCGTCGAAGCTGCTGACCCCCGCGGCCTTGAGCTGCTGCAGCGCGGTCGACGCGGCCGTGGGCAGAGAGGCGCCTTCCGCCGCAGACACCTCCGGTGGCCGTGCCACTGTAAGTGACGCTGGCGCCACCGCGTACTCGGCTAGCCCGCCCCCGGTCTTCCACCAGAGATGCTAACTTTGTCACTGCTGGATGGGTAATGCAGTAGTAAATGGAATTCGAACTTTCAAAGTGAGAATGTATGTATTACCGGGAAGCTGATGGAGATGACCTTGTCGCCTGGTTTGAAGTTGGTCACACCGCTGCCTAGCTCTACGACTTCGCCGGACATGTCTCCAACTGTATTTTTGCCACGGCAACAAGATCGAGTTCTCGCATTATTACAAGGTAAAGTGTGTAACTGCAGTAGAAACTGCATCGATCATAAAATTTGTGCAGGCAAAAGACATTGTCCACGATTGGTATGATCAACACGTTCTAGTGCTGTCTGCAGATATCAATGAAGATCTGTGTTCCGCAAAGGGCCAAATAGGGAAAAGCTATTCTTTTCGTGTTGAAGCAAAAGCCAAAAGCTAAGGGTAAGTTCATGAGTTGGAACTGATAAGTGGATTAGTTGGAAAGCTGGGTGAGATAATGCCCTCACATGGCTAATCGTCACCATCATGACATTTTCTTTTTAGTTTCAAAAAAATCTCATTTTCTTTTCAGGATCGGTATCAGTCACCAACTAGCGCCGCCGAACCTTGAGCGATTGCCAATAGCAATGCTGTTCCAACTACAACAGAACACTAAATTGATCTAAGATTGTTTCAGCATGTGTTCAATTACAACAATTACAACAGAGCAATAAGTTAATGTGCCGTTGAGACATGTAGCGTACCTGGTATGAAGGGGAACTTCCTAGGCAGGAAGGGGCGGACCATGCCCTTCTGAATTTTCCAGTCGATGGGGTTGATGCTGGCCGCCTCCAGCTTGAGCAACACCTCCCCCTTGTTCGGGGATGGGACCGGAACATCCACATGCTGAAATCAGGCATCAAGAAAAGCTCTTCTTGACCATGAACGACAGGAACAGCAGGTGTTTGGGTGGTGCTAATGTAGTGTACCTTTAGGCCTTCTGCTCCTTCACCATACTTGTCGTACTGCAGAGCCCTCATCGTCTTCTTGGGAGCAGCCATGGCTTGGTGCTTGCTTCTATGGCTTGGTACTTGCTTCTATGTGCGGACAGAGAGAGAGAGAGGTGTCTCCACGGCTGGTACGCTGATGCTGATATGGTTGGCCAGGCTCAGGCAGTGTTGTGGACAGAAATGAGCCAGTTGCTTCTAGTTTCAGATATCAGCTGTGCATGGTGTGTCAGCTAAAACCAATAAAAGTGTCATTGTAAGGTTGACTCCATGTTTCTAGCACAAGGATTGCACCTTTTTTTTTTTTTTTTTTGAGTTGAGGATTACCCGACAAATAGGGCGGATAGGGAAGCGACAACGACACAAGATGAAGGCGTTCTAGAAAGGTCGATGTTGTGTCCGCTTTTCGGAAGGCACGATCAAAAAAATTGTTGACGTGGCTGATTGAGATGCTGTATTCGTGGCCATTTGAGTACTGGATTTGTGGCCAAATGAGATGTCCGAGGAGTCATCTTGTTAAAGATAATATCCATTCCTTATTATTGAATTGAAAATAAAAAGCTCATGGTTCACATAACCTGCAACATCAGGCTAACAGGCCAACACAATGCTCAGCGGTATCTAACTCGGTTATTCTAGTGAGTGTTTCATGACACGGGTGCAACTGCTGTCCAATGAGCTTAAAAAAAGCAACCTAAACCTAATATCACAGTACCAACCATTGTATATGACTTCATACAGAGAATCCTAAGAAAGAAGTCGATTGTATACAAGTTACAACGTTAACATACTCAACAGTCAGCACTAGACAGACTTCGGAGTTTGGTTAACTTTTATATGGGAAAAAGCGAAGCCCCCAAGAGCCGCCTCCTTGCCTGCAATTAGGGCATCTCCGCTGCGGCGTCGATCGCCTTGGCCCCTCCCCTCCGACGGCCTCTGTCTCCGTAGGTAGGAGCGGGTGGGGGCCGTGGACGGATCGACGTCCGGGTTCGCTTGTTGCTGCTAGGGTGTGGAGTCTAGTAGATTAGGGTTACTCTTATTTGTTGTCGGCGATGGAGTTTAGGGTTCGGTGGTGGTGTCGCCACCGACTCGGCAAATAAAGTCCTCGAGTTCCGACGGATGCTTTGCGTGTTTACGGTCGGCGAATAATCGGCGCTAGGTATGTCGGTTCTTCGGGTCATCCTCGTGGTTTTGTGGCTCTTCCTCGTTGCTCGTTTTTCTTCGGGGCGGTGGATGTATTTTCCGGTCGCCAGTCCTCGGGCTGGCGGCGGCGGATTTTCTTTTCCTCTTTCCTTTTGCCAAGGGGCTGGCCGATTTTCTTTCAACGGAATCGATTCGATTGGTGATCCGGGCGATGGATTATGCGGCTTTTCCAATGCTTGGTGTTCCTTGGCGAAGCAAAGGTGGACTTGGATCGTCGTGGTGGTGTCGATGACTAACCGGAGATCGGAGATGAGGAATATGAGATTGGATCCCGAGGAATCAATTGTAATTTTTTTTTTCTTTAAAGTTTAGTTTGTAATATGAGAGGATGTACTTGTGTTGATGCTTAATATATCTTCCTTTTCAAAAAAAAAAAAAAAAAAAAAAAAAAACCTTCAAGTCTAAAAAAATAGTCACCAGCCCCAGAATCCAAATAAATATGCCACGATTTCATGTTGTAAATCCTACAATAAAAAGTAGCTCCATATACTATCCTCTGAATTCAAAAGATAAAACCTAACAGAAAACACTCAAGTCTGAGATGCATTGGTCAACAACAATGCACTGAGAAAATCTTCGCAACCCAGATTAAAAACACACAGATTTTTCGTAGGCCGTGGGAATCATAGATATTCAAAGTGATCACAATCTAGTTGTATCAACTTGATGTAACAGCTGATTTTAATAAAATACTTCATCTAAGAAAAAGAAACGAGTGACAATTGTTAAACGATATGATGTATCGTAATGACTTGTAACTCTAGGAGTATAGCGCAAGCATAGGTAGATGCTAGATGCATGGATAGATGCTAGATGTTGTCTTGTACTACAAGCAAGTTGTTGTAATCTTCAGTTGTAATGCCGCCGCCAGGGGCTCTTCCTGAGCCTATATAACATGGAACCGAGTGCCTAGGAGAAGGCAACTCGTTAATCCTAAATTTTTTCATGGTATCACGAGCCTTGTTCCTGACGAAGATCCATGGCATTCGCTTCTTCGCGTCCTCCGGTGCTTCTGGCTGCAACTTCATTGGGCATCTTCCTTCTTCAACCAAGCGAGAAGTTGACTCGCGGCATCCACGTCCTCCGGAAGGCCCAGTGGTGCTCTCCGCCTTGAAGGGAGCACAACTTCGCCTCCTTCCTTGATCCGGGCGACAAAAGCACTAGATGCTCATCTCGCCTCCCAAATCGATGCCAAGGCGAGATGGCCCACCGTGGACAACCCAAAGTTTGCAAGATGGATAGCCAAGGACTAGACGGTCCTTAGCTATCTCCTCTCCAATCTTGGGCGTGATATACTCATCCAAGTCTCGACCAAGGTCACGGCGGCTACGGCTTGGGCGGCCATCGAAGATATCTTCGCCAACCAAGGTTTCGCCACGCCTCATCGGCACCCGCATGGCGCTTGCTTGCTACTGGCGTCGAAAGGTACATCTACCATGAATGAATATTTCACCAAGATGCGGGCTTTGGCAGATGATATGGCTTCTACTTTGGACGGAGACTTGAAGATGAAGAATTGGTCTCCTACATCCTCACCGGGTTGGGACGCCGATTTCAATCCGATGGTGTCGGCCTATCACCGCCGTGGTGGAGCCCATATCGGTGGGTGAGCTCTACACGCGGTGACAAGTTTTGAGCAGCGGATGGAGCTGCAAACTGGTGTCGATGTGCATCAATCGTCCGCCAACAGCATCGCCAAGGGAGGTCGTGGGGGATTCTCACCCCGTGGAGGGCGCAATGGTGGAGGCCGCGGTGGTTTTGGCCGTGGCAAGGGAGGCCGAGATGGTGTTCGCCCAAGAGGCCCCAATTTTATGCATGGGGTCATATGTCAGGTGTGCGGCAAGGAGAGCCACACCGCAAACAAGTGCTTCAAGAGGTACGACTCATCCGCCATCGGGCCACCACGAAGTCAATTGCCTCGGCTCGGGACGTCGTATGGGGTGGACACCAACCGGTATATGGACGGTGGTGCCACGGATCACATCACCGGTGAGTCGGAGAAGCTCACCGCCCGGGAGAAGTACCACGGTGGGGATCATGTGAACGCCGCCAATGTATCGTATCGAGATTTCACATGTTGGTCATTGTACTTTGCAATCTTCATCCGATACAATTCATCTTCGCAATGTCCTTCATGTTCCTATTGCTTCAAAAATCTTGTTTTCGTTAATCGTCTCACTCGAGACAACAATGCTCTTGTTGAATTCTATCCTAATTTTTTTCTATTAAGGACCCGAGACGAGGAGATCGCTCCAAAGTGGTAGATGTGAAGGCGGCCTATACCCACTCAAGCCCTCCTCCCACAAGAATAAAGAAGTTCTAGTCATTTGCTAAGGCACCCGAGTCGGTGTGGCATCATAGGTTAGGGCATGCTTCATCATCTATTGTGCAAAGCAAGTCCTCGGTCGCCACAAAATTTCCTTTGTTAAATATGTCAAAAGAGTCATGTGTGTGATGCGTGCCAACAAGGCAAACATCATCAATTACCCTATCCCAAGTCGTATAGTGTGTCTCTTTGGTCCTTTGGATCTTGTCTACTTCGGATGTGTGGGGTCCCGCCCCAAAGTCCGTTGGTCATTATCAATATTATCTCAGTTTTATAGATGATTACTCAAAATTTACATGGATCTATTTGTTGCGTTTTAAATCCGAAGTCTTCCAATGCTTCCATGATTTTCAAAGAACTAGTTGAGCCGGTATAATAAAAAGATTTGTGCTATGCAAACCGACCGGGCGGCGAATATCAAAGCCTCCATTCATTCTTTAATCGCATTGGCATCCAACACCAAGTTTCTTGCCCATATGCACACCAACGTAACGGATGAGCGAACGAAAACACAGACACATAGTTGAAGTGGGATTATCCCTTCTAGCTCACTCATGCATGCCTCTTAAATTTTGGGATGAGGCTTTCCTCATAGCCGTGTTCATCATCAATCGTCTTCCTTCTAAGGTGATCAATTATGACACTCCTCTAGGACGTTTACAAGGCAAAGCCCCTGATTATACTTTTCTCCGCACGTTTGGATGTGCGGTGTGGCCTAACTTGCACCCTTATAATACACGAAAGCTCCAATTTCGCTCAAAAAGGTGTGTGCTTGTTGGGTATAACAATCTACATAAGGGGTTCAAGTGCTTGGATCCCTGAGATGGGTGTGTCTATATATCCCGTGATGTTGTTTTCGATGAGCACGTGTTTCCTTTTTGCTACTCTACGTCCTAATGCAGGTTCTCGTCTACGTGCCAAGATCTTGCTTCTACCGAAAAATCTTCGTAATCCCAGCTTTCGAGATGCAATAGTACATGACTAGCATGTGTTTTCTCCTTTTGCTCATAGCCCTCGGGCAAGTGATGTTGATATGGTGCAGGTTGTAGTGTCAAAAACCAGTTCCAGGGCTTCAAATGGTGGCGAGAATGGTGCGGCATCGCCATATTTCATGTGCACCCGTCGGGGACTCCGACGTCAAACATGATGTTGATCTCCCTGTAGGCGGCGGGCGATCCAACACGGATACTGAATCGGGGTCTATACTGTCACCCGGGCGGTGGATTCCCAGGCGGATCTCCGATCCTGTCCCCCGGTGCGGGATCTTCTACAACTGGTGCTCAAGATTTGACGGTGTCTTCGCTTCGTGCGGCCACACACGATCTGGTCGTGGGCGGTGCACTCCTGCCACCCGAACCGGATCGCGTCGCGGTGCGGGTGCCGGATTCGCACGCCCCCGACGGTGTGGGGTCTCGTGGCCTCAACGTCTCCCGGTGTTTCTCCTTCACGACCGACTACACGCCTTCAACATGGGATTAGAAAGCCGAAACAATACACAAATGGTACGGTTCGGTGGTGTTTGCATGCACGCCCCGCTCCTAAAGAACCCCGTACTCTTGATGTTGCTCTGCAAAGTCCTCATTGGTGGTCAACTATGCAAGATGAATATGATGCATTGATTCATAACAAGACCTGGCACCTTGTTCCACGTCCCAAAGGCAAGAACATAATTGGCAGCAAATGGGTGTATAAAGTCAAGCGAAAAGCAGATGGGTCCATTGATCGTCACAAGGCGCGGTTAGTAGCAAAGGGGTATAAGCAAAGGTATGGAATTGATTATGAAGATGCCTTTAGTCCGGTTGTTAAAGCTGCTACTATCCGTCTTGTGCTATCTATTGCTGTCTCACAAGGGTGGTCTTTACGACAATTGGATGTCAAAAATGCTTTTCTTCATGGGATTTTGAATGAGGAAGTTTACATGTATCAGCCGGCTGGCTTTGTGGACAAAGCTCATCGATCCTAGCTATGTGTGCAAGATTGACAAAGCATTGTATGGTCTCAAACAAGCTCCACGGGCTTGGTATGCTCGGCTATGTGCGAAGTTGGAAGCTCTTGGGTTTACACCGTCCAAAGATGATACCTCACTATTTTATTTCAGTAAAGGAGGTGTTAAGACTTTTGTCCTTGTTTATGTGGATGATATTATAGTAGCTAGCTCATCTCTTGCAGCTACTCGGGCCTTGCTTGTAGACTTGCAGAAGGACTTTGCTCAAAAGGATTTGGGAGATCTTCATTATTTTCTGGGAATAGAGGTTAAGAAACTATGGGATGGTTTGCTTCTGTCACAAGAAAGGTATGCAAATGATATTCTCATACGGTCGGGGATGAGACAGTCTAAGGAGATTGATACCCCGTTGTTTAGCTCGAGAGAAGATTAGTGCTCTTGATGGGATGCCGCTTGGTGATGAAGACAAGTATGAGGTATCGTAGTATGGTGGGAGCTTTGCAATACTTGACCCTCACTCGACCAGACATCTTGTTTGTGGTCAATAAGGTGTGCCAATACTTGCATGCTCCAACAACGGCTCATTGGAGTTCTGTAAAAGGAATTATACGGTACATCAAGGGAACACTCAAGCTTGGACTCAAGATTGGGGTGTCTAAATCTATGATTGTTAGTGCCTTCTTGGATGCCGATTGGGTTGAATGTGTCGATGACAGCGCTCTGGGGAGGCTTTTTTGCAGTTTATCTCGGTCACAATCTTGTATCATGGAGTGCTAAGAAACAGCCTACGGTGTCACGCTCCAGCACTGAAGCTAAATACAAGTCGTTGGCTAATGCGACTGCTGAAATGATTTGGTTCAAAAATTGTTGACCGAGCTTGGCATCTCTCATTCTCCTATGGCACGGTTGTGGTGTGACAATGTTGGCACCACATATCTCTCTCTGCAAATCCGGTATTCCATGCTCGGACAAAGCATATAGAAATTGACTTCCATTTTGTTCGAGAAAGGGTTGCAAAGAGATTGTTAGACATTCGGTTCATTAATACCAATGATCAGGTGGCGGATGGCTTCACTAAAGTGCTTCCTAGAGTTAAGTTGAAACAGTTTAGAGACAATCTCCAGCTTGTGAGTGGCTGAGATTGAGGAGGGGTATTAAACGATATGATGTATCGTAATGACTTGTAACTCTAGGAGTATAGCACAAGGATAGGTAGATGCTAGATGCATGGATAGATGCTTGATGCTGTCTTGTACTACAAGCAAGTTGTTGTAATCTTCAGTTCAAATGCCACCACCAGGGGGCTCTTCCATGAGCCTATATAACATGGAACCGAGTGCCTAGGAGAAGGCAACTCGTTAACCCTAACTTCTTTTCGGTGATGCCACGACCAAGACAAATGTTAGGTTGGGTTATTTAGGGACGGGGAAGGTCACATACTTTTAAGCGGTGTGCTATTATTCGGGGAGTAAGGAAAGTAAATATACAATCGGGAAATATACTTATTTAGGAGTCAAGGAAAGTAAATATACAACATATAAATTCTTAATAGGATATATATCTAGAACTCTATACCCGCACACAATCACATTTGTAGTTTTCGAGGTATGCAACAACAATGACTCTTCATCATAGTCTAGAATCACATGAGAATGAATCTTCTACTAGTGAAAGAGTACCGATCTTCTTAGATTTGTTAAGGCATTGAACATAAACATCAATGGTATCATGATATTTGTCAAGATAAATACCGCAACACATAACAAAAATAAATAAAGGCACACAAAATTATAATAAGATATTGTGGGACACGAGATATTCCCGGCCGTCATTAATTAGGCCAGATCCACCATGATATCGCGAGAAGAACCGAAGTTCGTCGCCAGCGGACGACGCCGGGCGCCCTCGCCATAGTCGAGCCCGAAGCTCGACGGGTCTTTCTCCGTCTCGAGCGTGCTCCCCGGGAGCGAGCTCTCGGATCTGAGCTCGAGCTCGGTCCGACGCCTATTCTCCGTCTCGAACGAGCTCTCACAAGGACACATGGTAGCTCCGAAGCTCGAGCTCGAACGCTCCTTTCCGCTCGAACGAGCTCTTGGGCGGCGCGGGTTCCCATCCAACGCGGGCATCGGCACCCCTGTTGACACCTGTTATAGCATAAAATTACTAGTCAACTAAACATGAATAAAGGTTTAAAATGAATATAAACATAAGTCTAGGGGTTTAACTAACATAATTCCACGAGCTTTGGTGATTTATACATTTTCGGGGACTTAATGAGATAAATGCAGAGAAGAATGAAGAAAGTTAGGAATACACATCCAATATGATGACAAGACTTGACCGTGAAGTAACTCAACCCGAATTGTGGACTAAAACATTCTAGAAGACACGTAAGACACCGGGAAGGACTCGACATGGGATTTTGTTGGGCCGCCTGAAGATTATTAGGCCGCCGCCGTAGGTCCCACTGTTGGTCTCATCTTCCTAGGTCGGTTTCAAACCGACTTTGAGGTTGTATCTACACCGTTGCCAAGGTCGGTTTGATCCAAGGGCTATCGTTCATCGCCAAGGGCTATATAAGAAGACCCCTTGACCCCAGGGCTAATAATCAATTCATTACCAACTCATTATCAATTCATTATCAATTCATTCTATCTCATTATCTCTCAGTTGTAGAGGGGTCCCATATAAGGATCGTCTCTCTCTAAGGGATTAGTGAATTAGAATGTAATTAGAAGCGATTAGAACTACAATTAGAAGAGTTAGTATAAGAGGATTAGAACTCATTAGTTCTAATCTTTAGAACAAGAGAGATAGAGAGAGGGAAGGAATGGGAGGAAGTGTCTACTGTCGGTGCTATCTCCATACTTGTACCTCGGTGGAAGTTAATCTACATTTGGAGTTACTCTAGTAATCTACTTCTTCTTTTAGTAAGTTATATTGTTTATATTTATTCTTATTGGTCTACGAGTCTCTCTTTTGAGTACTTTAATCTAATGCATTAGGTTAAGGTAATATTCGTAGTGTAAGCGTGGTGCTTAGGCTCGGATATCTCGTTAGATACACCCTACCTTCCGGAGCGTGGTAGTTCGTGGTAGTGACAGTACCATTGGTTCCTTTGGATTCCACATCCCGTTGGTTAGGACTAAGTAGGAACAAGTTACTGGGGGAATAGTGAGTTTCGGCCTTACTTTCCTTTGAGTACATCCTCTTAAGAATACTATCAACATCACTTACCAAATTAAGATTTAGCTATCTTAGTAATCCTCTCTATACCCTCAACCTTCTTAAGTCTTGTATTACTCGGGTTAAGATTAGATCATAGTCTCCCCTCACCCGTTTCCCCCGTGGATTCGATATTTAAACCCTCTCAGGGTGAAGTGCTCACGGTATCCGCGGCGCTTGCGGATTATACAAATTATAAATATTTCGTGGGCTTAGCAAATACCAACAACCCCGCAAGGCGGCAAGACCACGGCCTTCTCGGTCGGGCGCCGCAACCTACGGGAAGATATCGTCGAAGAGCGAGATCCCCGACGGCACGCGCGGTATGGCTTGTCGATCACGCCATGCCACGCCGAGCATTCTGCACAAGCACTACCCGGGAAAAGGATGACCTTGGCAATAGCGGGTGAGCTCCCCGCCGAGCTCTCTGTGCACATATTTTCTGCGACACAAAGTACAAGCATTCAAGGCCGGGCGGGCGGCGCCGCCGCGGGATCGACCGTGGACGGCGGCACGTGCTGGACTGGACGGACGGGCCCGTGGATCTACAACGGCGGCGCAACAAAGCTCATTGTCCCCTCTCGCCGCCATCCGACGCGAGCTCGAAGCACGCCGGAGGTCCGGCATTCCGACCGAACGGCCACATTTCCTCTTCCACCCTTCCAATTTGTATCTCTTCCCCTCTCACGTCCCTCTCTCAATGTCCATCCAGACACCCCCTTGCGACTATAAAAGGGAGGCTCGGCCATCAGAGAAGGGCAACCTCTCCAACACACCAGCAACCAACATTCGATTCACTCGATGACACACACCTTCATAGAGACTTGGGAGCTCACCTCCCTCTCTCACCCGCTTGTATTCGCCCCCGACACGAGGACTTGAGCTCGGATAGTGCCACACAACAGGACTAGGGTGCATCGTTTAGCCCCAGAACCAGTATAAATCCCGTGTCATTGTCTCTTGAGCTAGGCCATCGTTGCACACATTTGCCGGTCGATTACTATGACCGTGGTACACCGACCACGACACAGATATTAAACATGTCATGGTGTTAAAAAAACCTTTGATATATGATATTTCTTCTCATCAATCCTTGGGTATATGGTCCTATCTTTAGATGGTTCAATCTCCATATCTATACGTATATAAGAAATCAAACTTATTTTTATTTTTAACATAGTATTTCAAATACCTTGACAATTAGTGATCAAAATATACAATGCCAAATAAAATGTGATTGAGAATTAACATTACCCTAGATTTTTTTGTTGGTCTTCAGCGAAAATTGGATAATGACAGAGGGCTAAACTGATATCCATTAAATACTACCGTCTTTCTCTTGGAGTTATGAGTCAACACAAAATCTTCATTAATGAAAAGGTTTAGCTGCATTTTTGGGTGTTTTTGGTGATAATGCGCCAACAACAATTTTTTCTCTTTACATGTCATATAAACGAAGATACTCTCATTTATCACTTTTTTGCCTCACTGGGGGCTAATCCAACCTATAATGCATTTGTTTAATATACTAAGAACTAATCCAACCTACAATGAGTTTTGTTTTGCACATAAGAAACAAGAAAGCTAAATTAACATTAATCGGTTATTTAACACCAAACCTCAAAAAATATAAACCACACTCCTTTTGTTGAGAATATGCAAATGTCTCTCTAGCTTTAACTTTTATACCTAATAACAAAAAACAAAATTTTAACCCCTTCCAATGTATGTTCAACGAAAATAACAATATCTATTACCTTTGTTTATCAAAACCTTGCTACTCATGTTTATCAAAGGCTTCTATCTATTTAAGTGTCAATTTTAGCATCCTGATGTTCTGCGTAAACTACAGTATAGGAAGGCCGTTTGAGTTTTCGCAGAAGGTCACCAACCTAGCTTGGTATCTAGCCTAGCGGTTTCCGGGGAGAGACCCAAGAGATTGAGTTAGGATGCTGTTTGAGTTCCGGTTATGAAGCCATTGCGTAGCCAGTTCTTGGGCTTAGCTTCTTATGTCTATAATCATAAGTTCTCTCCAGCTCTTGATGTAGAGTCTTTGGCCTTTTCTTTTTGTCTTCTTGAGTTTAATATTTTCCGTTAGGTATATTGAATTTTTTTTTGCCTTTTATGCATCTCAAAAAAAAATGTGCATCTATCAAATGTTATGCGCTATGATACCAAAAAGGTCATGTTTGATCTGGTATAAAGTTTTTTTCGGTTGGATGATAGCCACCAAGTGGTCTGGCTCCTTTAGGTCTGCAATGTTTTGTGGTGGAAGCAACAATCGGAGATTGTAGGAGGAGGAGGAGGAGTAGGAGGTAACTGTACTCTCTGCTAGATCTATCTCTAATCTAGACTAGTTCTTTTAGTCTAATCGTTTGTGTTGTCTATAAGGCAGATCAATTCAAGGGACCCCTCATGATCCTCAATAGAGAAATATGAATTAGGGTTCCAGGATAGCTCTAAGGGGTGTTGCCCATTTATATATAGTCCCATAGGATAATGAGCCCTCCCATTAAACCGACCTTGTTCTACGGCTGAGATGTGATTCATTAAGGCAATGGAGGAAACTCTAGAAGCTTACCTCCAAAAGCTTTCGGAGGGTGATGGCCAACCAAGGCACGTGGTGGGACGGTCCCCAATTTTATGGAATCGGCCCACTTCATTCTGGTGTGTTCTAGTGTCCTCTAGAACTATCCTACATAGTTTGCTTCGTAGATTTTGATTTTGAACTCTAAATATTGCAAATGATAGGTCTGTTTTGATCGTTTTAATGAGCCCATCACAATGGTGTACTCCAAATCATCATTTGAGATACTTTTATACCATGAAAACTCTAAAATCCCGAAATACAAGTGAGAACACCAAAATTGTGGAATTTGTTAAAATCAAACCCTAATCCTATATAATTTTATCCAATTGCACCAATTTCCATGTTTATTCAACTATAAATGTTGACGCTACCAACCGCCAACAAGGGAACATAGGTGTTCAAGAGTAGATTATGAAGCCCAGTTTATAGGGAATAGTAGTTTCATACAGTAAACACCTAATGCATGATAGTCCCAATGGTTTTAGTATGGGGGTAAACATCATCTCTCTTTATTTCTGTTGTTTTACTGGTTTGTTTTGTAGTTATATCCAACGATTCCTTATTCTTATAAAGGAGAAAAAAGATGTGATGAAATGAAAGAGAGGGAGAAATAGAAATTTCACACCACATGATGAGGCCGCAGTTTTACACAGATGGTTGCATAAATTGTTTCTATAGGTGTATTTTTTTTTTAATTTCAAATTTAGAATTGGCATCTTTAATCCAATACTAGAGTGTCCTAATTTAAACAATGGATTGGGGTCGAAGTCTTGAATCATTGTTTGTTTGCCTTAGATATGGTACTTTGGGGAATCAATCTTGGGTGATTTATTGGAGGTTGCATATGTACTAGGACGTCGTTGTCTTTTTATGGAAACACCCTGTTATGGCCCATTTGTTGGAATGAAGCCCATGGTATCTCAATTTGGGTTTCCTTAGTTGACTCGTTTAGTATGTGTAACTGATCCAAAAACAAGTATTACATGTAGTTTTAGGTACACAACTATCATGTAGTGGTGGTTTAATTTCAGTACATTTGAACTTAATTCGAATTATGTTCTGGTTATAGTTGCAGCTTAGTGGACCAACATGAGCATCTAGACGAGGAGTTTGTGACCTTTTTAGTAACAAAACGCACTGTTTATTTGTTATCTATAATTATTATCTACTCCATCCGTTCCAAATTATGTCACTTTGACTTACAATTTGGAAGGAGGGGTAGCGTTTATCAGTGTTGTACTACTAAAAATGTGGTTCCCACCTGGTCTTCTGTTTTCATTTGGCGTCCCAAATGTCTCAAGATGTGGACGCTTAGGCCATCTGCTCGATTCATCATGCCAAATAGCATGGGTTAGATTTTGCATCTTCCTTTTCTAGAGTAGGAATTGATTCCTAATTGATGTTCAGTTCTCGCTGAGAGGAGGGTTCAATTGCCGCCAGTGGCGAAGAATCGATTTTAGCTCACATGTCATTGTAGTGTATTACCATTGGAGAAGGCCTTATTATGAGAGGCTCGGTTTGGCGCATAGGGAGTCATGTATACTCTCCATCCATAAATAAATCAACCTCTAAAGTGGTTCTAAGTTAAAATTTCCTAAGTGTGGTATATTTTGTTTAAGATACTACTACCTCAATTCCAAAAAGGATACAATTCTAACTTCTTGCCTGACACACTTTACTACTTTAGCATAGTATTGTTCGACAATTATAATGTTTTTGGCACAGAGGTGTAGCATCTATGATATAAAAAAATATAATATAAATATATATAAGTTAAGGTTTGAACTATTTACTTGTGAGATTTAATGAACTAATAGTCAGTCTTATGAGATTGGCTAATTTTGGACCCCCTTATTTAGAGCTTTAGGATCTAAAGTTAAAACTTGGAATCATGAGATATTTAATTGTATGGTTCTAAAAGTAATGCATCTTCCTTGTATGTCTTACATTTTTGAACTTACTTGTGTGTTGTAAAAAAAAACTTGTATGACCCAAAAAAACTTGCTTATACGACCTTCTGTCAATTTGTAGCATTTTACGGTGTTACGTTGTGTAATAAGACCATTTTACCCCTGCCAAAAAATTAGAATTTGTTTTTTCAGATTTGGAATGACATTGCGCAAATAGAGGGACACATAACATTGCAAAGAAAAACTTTTCCAAATAGAGTCACACGTTTGGATGCAGTGCTACATAACGTTTTCTCTTCACATACGTAGAATGAGAATCAAAACAACTACACCCTCACAATTAAACTTAGAATGGAACAGAAAAAAGTGCAGATCAATCCCTCGCAACTACTAATAAATATAGAATGTGGTGATCCTCGTATTTATACATTACTGCACTATTCTTGCTGCGCGGCTCCGATTTCTATGACGACCTTGCCAGTGGCGTGGCCGCTCACGCTCTTGGCCCAGCCTTCGTGAGCACTCTCTAGCGGATGCCGGGAATCGATGACCGTCTTGAGCCTCCCCTGCTTCAGCAAATCCAGCAGCAGCTCCATGTCCTCCTTCTTGGCCGCCTCCAAGAGCGGCACCAGCCTCTTGTTGGAGAAGGTCACCGTCTGGACGATCGCGGTGACGACGGGGCCGAACCCTGGCGTGATATGGACGACCGCGCCCTTGGCGGCGAGCACGGGCCTGAACACGGACCAGGCGAACCCCGACCCCGTGGCGCAGTGCACCACCGCGTCGTACTTCCTGCCGGAGGGGCTCCGCAGCTTGGCGCCCTCGGGGGTCTTGTAGTCAAGCGCCTCGTCGGCGCCGAGGCTCCGGACCAGCCCGAGGTTGCGCGCGCCGCAGGTGGCCGTGACGTTGTGGCCGCCCATCCTGGCCAGCTGCACGGCGAGGTGGCCGACGGCGCCCGAGGCCGCGGTGACCAGCACGTTCTTGCGCGCAGTTGAGGCATCGGCCGGGTCCAGGCTGACGCCGGCTTTCCGCAGCGCTAGGAGCGCGGTGACTGCGACCATCGGCACGCAGACGCCGTCGACGGCCGACACCTCGGGCGGCCTTGCAACCGTAGAAGACGCTGACGCGATCGCGTACTCAGCGAGCCCTCCGCCGCTCTGCCATTACCGTCGATTGTGCATTAGTACGTACTTGGTAGTAGAGCTCAAGTAGCGACTCAAAACAAATACTTGGAACGAAACAGACCGGATGTTATAGGCAAAAAAACTGGTTGCGAGTACGATCGATCTCACAATCTTACCGGGAAGTTGATGGCAACAACCTTGTCCCCTGGTTTGAAGCCGCTCACTCCTGCGCCTAGCTCCACGATTTCTCCTGCTAGATCGAAACCTGCTCCAGAAAGCAAGCAAGCATGGGTACATCAAAAAATGAAGTGGCCATATATCGATCAAACGAGAGGAGCTAGGAGAGAAGAGGCCAGCAGCATAGCATGGCTCTGCATGTTACAGTACCAGAGGTAAACGGGAAGCTCTTGGGCATGAAGGGCCTCGCGATGCCGTTCTTGAACCTGCAGTCGACGACGTTGATGCTGGTGGCCTCCATCCTGATGAGCACCTCGCCTTTCTTCGGCGACGGGATCGGCACCTCCACAAGCTGAAATTCCAACGTGCATCATCCATCAATGGCGGATCGGAGTTGGACACACCAGATCGATCATGGGCGTCGATCGAAATAGTACTAGCGTACCTTGAGCCCTTGTGCTCCTCCGCCGTACTTGTCGTACTGCACGGCGCGCATCATACCGGAAGGTGCCGCCATGGCAGCCAAGGTCCAGGAACTGACAAACTGAGGACGACGGAAATGAAGGAGGTGGCAGTGGCACCGGACTTGAGAGTTGTGGGTGGGGTTTGTGTGAGTTTGGCTGGCTGGTACAGGGGGTTTCTGCTCTTTATAAGCCGCGACCGCGAGCGCACGCGGGCAGCCATGTTTGACCTGCCCGCGGCGGAACGACGTGGCCCGGATGTGCACCGCAAGGCGGTATGCTACGCTCCTCATCGTACAGCGGCTGTTGTTGGAACCCAGTGCCGTTGTTGGAAAAGCGGGCTTCCACCCTCGTTCCTCTGGCTCCGGATTTGTGGCCACGGACACGGCCTCGCGCCTGGCAACTTGGCAAGCGTAAGCGTAGCGGCTGCTGCTTCCTTGCGGCAGGAGGCAGAGAGACAAGTCAGCCTGCCGACGACGTTTATACGACTCGTCGCAGGCTGGCATGCATTATGAGTTTCAACACTTGGACGAGAACCAGCAACGGGCAACGAAACGGACGTTTCGTCAACCACATTACTCGCTCTCTTTTTTTTTTTCGAAAGTCAACCAGATTACTGGAGTACCTTTTTTTCCGCTTGCATACACATTCATGGGCTGATCGGCTGAAGTGTCTGACCAAGAACATGGGCTACGTTAGGACATGTCTTTTCTAGGCCCAGTTCGTTGTTGGATTCTCTTCCCATCAACTCGTCAGGATGCCTACCGTGTGTTGGGTTGACTCGGCGGTGTGGACCCAAAGCAGAGTGAGGCTTGTGTTGTTGGGTCGAGTTCAACCCAAAGTGAGGCTTGTAATAGTAGCGTGTACTCTGTTTTTTCAAAAAATAATATGGTCCTTCCATCTCAAACTATAAAACGTTTTGGCTTTTTTGCAATAGATTCATTATACACTTAGATATATAATATGTATAAAACTTCTTCTAATTTACATAACAAGTGGTATCAAAGCCGAAGGTCGGGAAAACCTCGTGAAAACATCTCCGAGTCACATGTTGACGGGGAGCCCGTGGTCTCTAAAGGGTCACGAAAGTCCTTGTGACTGGAGAATTAAAACTCGGGGCCCTGTAAAATCTTACGTGAGATCACATGGGTTGTCATGTGATGGAAGAGTTGGTCCGATGTGTGGACGGGGGAGATTGTTGGGTTTAGTCCCACATCGGTAATCGATGGAGGGGGGAGCACAACATATAGGATGGGGCACTCCTCACCTATAAGGCTAGTCTTTTGGTTGAGTTAGGCCCAAGCCTTTATATGTGTTGCTTTCCGTTGGACCTGGGTGCCAGGCCCGTTACGCTTCGTTGTACAAACGAGATGGGCCGTTTTCATTTTGCGCCACTCATAACAATTAATTAGTACTTGTCAAAAGGTTGAATAAAATTTAAAATGTAACCAAATTTATAAGGAAACACTAATACTTATTATGCTAAATAAGTATCAATAGATTATTTATGAAATATATTTTTACATTACTTTTTTTTGCAAAAAATATTAAACTTATTTAGAAATATATATATTTCTATAAATTTGGTCAAGTTTAGGAAAGTTTGACATGTCCCAAATCTATAATTGTATTCTTTTTAGACAAATGGTGCACAATATATATTACTGAGAAATCAGGTGTGCATCAATGTGGAAGAGAAATTTTGAATAACCGCTCTAAACTTTGTGTTATTTCGGCTTGCCTTGTATCCTACTGATTTCATTCAAAAGAAAAAAAAAAAAAAACTCTATGGATGCCATTGGTTGTTTGTGTCACAAGGGTTTGACAAAATAGCTCCTCATGGTGGATAAAAATGACTGTTATGAATGAGTCAACAATCACTGCAAAAAGATAGACTCATCATGATGGCCAATTAATGTATATAGGGGAGGAGCAGGAGGAGTGACACTGTAATAATGATTCATATTTCACCGTAACAAATTTGTATCCTTCCTAAGTGTCCCTCTATAAAAGGGATCACTTTCAGTTGATGTAAAAGTGCAGTGAAAAGTGAATAAGAAATAACAGAGCTCCTTCTCTCATACGTGTGTTCTGTGTTCTAGTTTTACACTTGCTGTTCTAACACTCCAAGAGAGCTGATTTCTAACAATGACCATAATACTCTTTCACTTTTTGTTAGTTATAGTACAAAAAATGTTTGTATCCCTCCGGGTAATCTCAAAGATAATCAGCTATTTTAGTAAGAGAATTAGAGTGTATATCAACTGGCTCGGCAATAAGTAAGCACCAACAGATATATTCATCTTCCCCATATTTTTAATTAACTATATTTTTGTAAGAGAATCGGTGTATATATATCAAGTGGCACAACAATAAGCAACAACAACAACTATATATTCCTCTTCCCCATCTCCTCAATTTCATTTGAGCCAAACTATAGATCCGGTCACAGCGCACAAGGTGCGAGGCTGCGAGCCAGTAAGTGGCTTTTTTTTTGTTAGATAATATTTCATACCCGGCTTCATCTACCAACGGGTAGAATCGGACCAATTATTACAAACAAAGGTATCGAGTGTTTCAGGTAAGACAAAAGTCGCCAGACAACACTGATACAACTAAGAAAAAAGAAAGAAACTGACGGAAAAATACATCTCCACCATTGAAGATGTCGGATATTCCTGGCAACGACACTAAGCCCTAGTATTTGTGCGAAGGAACCACCATGATGCCGGCACCAAAGCCGACAAACCAAAGCATCTTCCAAAAAACGACGTCTCCAAAGAGAAAATGACATCAAAAACGCCATCGTCGCCCACCAGAGGCACTGGTGTAAGGTTTTCACCCTGGGAGATCTTCCTGAACGACGCCTCCATCGAGAAATGTGGCACCCGCAGGCGTCACCGCCGTTGAACATGGTAGTAATACCCGGCGACACCAAAAAGTCGCACCGCTACGCCATCGATCCGAAAGTCTTGAATTGGCCGCCGTCAGTAGTCACATAGGCCACCGCCACCATCGCAGCTAAGTATAGCGAAGAGCCGATGGGACGCCAGAGACCGCACGGGTCACGGCTCGGAAGCGATTAACGCCGCCGCCGCCACTCCACCAAGGCCGAGGAAGGATTCCACTAGAGCCAACCGCTAAGCGCCTTTGGAACGGCTCGCACGACCAGTAAGTGGCTATTCGGCCGTGAAACACTTGTACCACGGCACAACAAGGACAAGGAAGGCATCGGCGCGTGCTCGTGCCACGGCCTATGGCTCTGTCATCTCGCCCAATGACTATCTACATTTGCTAGGTAAGCGAAAAAATTTCATTTTGATTAATCTCTTGTTGTTGGTTGAAAACCGTAGAAACGGAATGCATTCCTCACTATTTAAGCAAAGGTCGGCTAGTAGGAATGTACAGTCGGAGAAGTGTGAACCTGAACGTTTGGATGTCTCATATCCACCGCAATCCATATACTATAATATTAGGATGAAACTTAATTTAATTTTCATCCTAATACGTATATATATATAGCATCTAACCAATGTTTAGGTGTATCTTTAAGAACAACTCCAATGGGGGTCCTACTTGTACCCTACCATAAACTTTAGGTGTTCGAAGAAAAAATAAACTCCAAAGAAAAGACTCCGGCTTCACATTTTCCAAACCCCTCAAATTATAGTTACAGCCCCCAGATCCAGGTGCCCCGTATCCCTCTCTCTCATCTATAGGCCCCACAACAAATTTCCCCTCTCTCGAGTCTCCCCTGCCCGCCGCTGTGTCCGCCCACAGCCACGCTCGACCGCCCGCACTGCTCGCCCCCGCCGGCCTGCCCTGCTCGCGCCGCCGCGGCCGTGCGGCCGGGAAGAAACCATGGCGAGCGCATCTAGGAGCCAGTGGGAAGGGGGCTAGCAGCCGTGGCTCTCGGCGGCGTTGACAAGCACCCGGCGACCCCGACGAGCGCGCAGCAGGGACAACGTCCCGCTTGACCGTCGCCGCCGGTCTTGGCCTTTGGCGCTGCAGCTCCGAAATGTGCCCGGCCAAGCTCGCAACCCCGCATCCGGCGTCCGATGGAGCCAGCGGCGGGGCTCCTGCTCGCACGCGCCCCGCGGTCGGCGGAGACGTGTCGGGCTCGCGCTTGCTCATGCGACCGGCGTGGCTCCTGCGGCGAGGCATTCAGCCCCCGGCGCTACGCAACGCCCCTGCGGACGGGTGGATCCTTCCTGATGCGGGCACAGAACGCCGCCTCGCCATCTCGCGTTGGCGAGCTCGTGGGTGCCCACCCCCACCGCCGTGACCCCTGCCGCCGTCATGACATGCGCGAGCGCGTGGGTGTGGATCGACCCCGCCGTTGGATCCTTTTTTTCTTTGACAGGCGGGTCCCACGTGATTTAGGGTCCTAATCTGTTTTCTCATTTAAGTTGGGAGTCAATTTGGCCCTCTATTTTTTTTTGCAGGTTGGCATGCAAATGCAAATTTAAGGTCTTAATTTAGGGTCTTCCACATGCTCTAAGCAAGTTTAAATTGTGTGTCTCCCCTTAATTTGGATCTATACAACTAAATCGACCAGTGGATTTGTTTGCTAGCACACTTATATTTCCTAATCGTGTGTGCACACAAGAGGCGTGCTAAGTGCTCTATTTTCCTGATTCATACGTAGCGCTACGTAATATATTCGTAGTGTAACACATTAAGCCAAAGGGAGGGGAATCAATAAAAGCAAATTAAAGGGCGATGGAAACTTCATGGGAAAAATATCAAGTATAAAGGCTGCTTGATGCTCATCACATTGCCGCTGTCCGCGTCAGTACCCGTTCTGTGTTGACTAAAGACCGAGGAATCTCATTTCTAAAAAGTCAAAGTTTCTTACGGTACGCTGAGCACGCATGAGTAGTTTAACACACGCATGAGTGGGTACGATGTCTCGCTCATCCGTGGTTAGTCTAGTACTTTTTTCCAGAGTGGTTAGTCTTCACTCTTCAGCCTGGCCATTCGGTTCCCAAAGAAATTCGCCTCGAAAAATTACCCATCAATTTCTTTTTTAAAAAATCAGTAGTGAAAAATTCGGTTTCGGTATTTACGGAATGCTACCAAACTGATCAGAGAGACATAATAGCAGGTTTAAAAACTAATTTTGACATGATTTCATATAGAATAACAGTGTGCAATACATGTATATAAAACTACACAAGACTTGTGAGTACCACAAATACATTAGTCCCAACACAATCAATAATATAACAAAACTCAAACTCACATCATATAAATTTGGTATATTGAGTAAATTCGATTCGATTCCTCGAGGTAAAGAACCAAATCTACCAGGAAATGAATAGCGAATCAAAATTTTGATTTCGGTATTTTTGGTTCAGTTCTCGATATTTTATACCTAGTATCAGTATGGACAAGTAGTCTGTGTGTATAGATTGTTTTAGATCTATTAGTATAGTAGTTATTAAAAGCTTTTCAATGAAAATTAGCTAGCTAATTATTACATTCAGATTGTTTTAGATCTATTAGTATAGTAGTTGAAATGTTGTTTTACCAAAAGTATCTCTGGCTCTTACTGTAGCTTTAGTTAAATTTAGGAGGTTAACTATTAGATGTGAGGTGTTTGAAGGCCGTTGAAGTGTCGTTTCACCAAAAATTGTGTGACTCAAACTATAGTCAAACCAACAGATTATTTGCTAATAGTTGGGGATTATTTGGATGAAGAGAATTAATAGTTAGATAACCTCGTTGTCTTTAGAAACCAAACGTGTCTAGCTAATAGTCTAGTTACTTGTTAGCCGAATACCAAGTAACAACTATATTATTAGTTGAGCTAAACCAACTAACAATTAGCTAGCTATGAACCTATCTAGTTATTAACAACTAATGGATCTAAACAAAACCTTATCAATTCACGAGAAGGTATTTGATCATCGACAACCAATTAATTGGGTTTACCTAACCAATGAGAATATAAGATACTACCTCCGTTTCAAATTGTAGATCACTTTTGCTTTTCGAGATCCATTTCTTTTTACTATGTATCTAGATATAGTGCATAATTAGGTGCATAGCAAAAATCAATGCATCTAGAGAAGCCAAAGTGAATTACAATTTAGAACAGATGTAGTTATTAGCTGACACCTAGATAATCTTGGTAAGTAAACTATTAGCTCAATTTGCTTGGATCTACCCAACTAATTTTTAGTATTGTTTATATGGCTAAATACAAACATAGCAAAATCATCGAAAAAAGATTCACTACTTTGCACAAGTTACACCGGTGTTGGGATGTACTCCCTCCATCTAAAGAAGAAGGAATTATAGAAAATTTTCAAGTGAGACTAGCTTTATTGTAATTGATTTATATTTGGTATTTATGTCTCCAACTGGGGGTTTGCTAACAAATCCCTATTATATATATTATATATAATTTAATATGTTAATATTTTACATATTTCCTATCGCCTGTCGCAAGATTTCTATCTTGCGTCTCAAGCACACGCGTCCTTTCGTGGAGACGAATTTGAGCGAGGCCACTCGAGGTCGGTTGTTGGGTCCGTCGTTGTTATCGGGTTTGCTTGTCCTTTACCCCGGACCCGCTCTCCTCGTCTCTCCTCCCACTCTCTCCTCTTCCAAGTCCGCCGGCTCCTCCATGGTGGCGCCGCATCACCTTGCCTCCCTCCGCCCCTCGGCCATCTGCGCGCACACGGCCTCCTCCAACCGCCCGCCACCCGTTCCGACTCCCCGGCTCGGCCAACACACTCGGCGCCCGCGACTCCGGTCTAGGTCCAGGACGCGGCTCAGATCCCCTTCTGTCTCCATTCCTTCGCACGCCGCCGTCATTCGTAGGAGCTCACCTACCGGTCACAACTCAGCCACAGGAGCTCTACGTATTGGTCCTTAGCATGAGCTGCTTGTGGTTTGACCGGCGGTCCCTCCGCAGGATCTGCTGCAGGGTTCGTCGTCTGCCCACCCTCCACCTTCGTCGGCTACCTAGTGTCCGGGTGAGGTTGTCCTCCCTTATCACTCCCAATCCCATGGTGCTACCTAGTGTTGCTCCTATTGCTACACACTATTTGCCCATGGGGCCACTCGCCGCATCGTAGTTTGAGCGCTTCGGTTTATCTTTCTTTGCGATGTGCTTGTCGCTTTTCTTTGCCATCCTTTGTGTGTAGTCTAGGTGTCTGATGAAATGTCAATGCAAGCTAACTATTGTTTTACAATTGACATCTATTTGCTAGCTTATGTTGGTCAATCATGTGCTACACGCAGCAATTGGCGTCGCTTTGTCTTTATCTATCACGCCTTTGCATGGTGCTGCCCATTCTTCTTTCCTTTGTCAAGTAGCATAGCACATGTCGTGGAGTGGATGCTAGTGATGCATGAACGAGACCACTAGCTACCAGCCAGAGCCATCCACGAGTGGATGCTAGCTTGTTATGTGATGTCTCCTTATAGAAACGCATATAAATCTGTTATGTTCTGGAATTGAGATCACTTACTATATTTTCTCAATACTTCACGACTAGTTTGTGTTTCATATGATTATTTATTACTTCATCTTTTTCCTCACTGCTGAGCAGTCATCTTAGGGTGGTCCAACAAGCTAATATGTTGTCTTGTCTAGTATTAATTTCTTGTACGTCTCTGTTCACACAATTTGAGCTCAATCCACATTGCATGCTATAGATCAAATCCGACAAACCTATGAGAAGAAAATGTGTTCAAATTTGAGGAACCAAGATGCCAAAGGTTCGAGCTGCGTTGTCTGAAAAAACTAGGGCAGCCGTTAGAGACTTGTACACAAGAATCTAGGTTTCTACGAGCAACAGAATCTATATCCAATAGAATACAAAAGTTACGATGTGAGGAACTGCATCCATAGTATACTAGTGATTTTTTTTGTTAGTTGTTCTCTCCATAATTTTTGTGGTGCTCTGTTCCTATTAATCTTTCCTTGTTTTGGTAGGTTGATTTGATGATTTCATTTCTGATGTTGAATCTGTAAATGGTGACAATGACAATGATTTTGATATTAACTCAGAAGGTAACAACTCTGCTTCCATTGATACTAGCCACATAATTTTTGCAATGTTAATCTATATATGTATGTCACATGTACATGTTTTGAAATTTTTGGGTAGTTTAAACATGTCATATATGCTCACACACATGTTAATATCTCCTTGTTTAGGCTTCCTAGGATTATTGCTGTTAGAACATAGTTTACAATATGTTGTCCACTATACATACAAGTTGTAATGTCTAGTAGGCGTAAAATTAACCAAAAATCTTGAATATTGATCTTGGGTTGCTTCCTTGATCAAAGGCACTTATTGCAATTACTGATAATGTTAATTGCAAGTAACGGGCATTGCAATTTTAGTTATGAGCATGTGCAATATGTGAAATTTTAAAGAATGTGAAATACGTGCAAGTTTCATGGTTAATTTGAGATGCACCAATCCTACGCCCGTCTTTTTGTGTTAATGATAATAAACAAATCATCCTTTTTGGCAAGTACTAGTTTGAATTGGAATAACTGCGCATTGTCCTTCTTTTTAGGAACCATGAGGTGATTCAAAGATCCTCACCGCCCAATACACTTTATACCTCGCCTCGCTTGCTTTGCTCACTCTTGTTCCTTGTTTATTTGGTTGATTGCCATGCATCACTCCAAAGTCTATACCAAGATTTTTTAGAGAATTGTGCCAGTGGAATAATTTCTGTCATTCTATAGCTAGCTAGGTATAACATTTTGAGTTTTTGACCGAGTAGAACCTAAAAATAACTTGTGCTTGGTAGAACATCCAAAGGAACCATGTTGGAATTTGAGATGCACCAATCCTACACCGTCTTTTTTGCGTTGTTGTTTCTGCTGTAATGCTTGGAGTTGGGCTCTGATGTAGTGCTTGGAGTTGTGCTCTCGTGTTGTGCAGCATGCGTGTGCTCTTGGGTGAGTTCCCAGGGGTGTAAAGCTTTTTTGGTGATGGTCACTTTGGCTTTTTATTGATGAGCCAGTGTTCTTGCTTGCCGATATATTGATTGACACTTTGGCTTCTAAATTGGTTTTTGTTTTTTCTTGTCCCTGCAGGGTTTTTGTCTGAAAACTTGTTGTATGTATAGTAATAGACATCCCCTTCTCCATCTCAAGCTCAAGCGGTCGGGACGACACTGTGAAGCTCTAGCTCTCTATTCCTATTTCGTCACGCCTTTTACCAACAAGACTACGCTTTTAAGATATTTTCACTTTTTGCACCCAGGCCATTTGTATCTTAGTGTGTATCTAGAGTATTGTAGGCGATAGCTATGCCCCTAGCATTTTTGAAGATACCGTTGGTGCTAATTGTAAGTCCAAAAGTGGTGTTTTTGTCTAGAGTCTCAGAGGGCTTTGCATTGCTGGCAAGTAAAACATTCGGATACACAAATTGCAGTCACTGATAATGTAAATTGCAGATATTAGGTACTGCAATTGTAGTTCTCGATATTTGCAATTTAAAATCTAGGTATCATTTAATTTAATGTCTGCAAACGCATGTCTAAGAGAGGAACCGAGTAGTCTACTAGGACCTTCATTTCTGTCTCTAGGACTTTTCCTAGTGCCACACCAATCCCACCCTCTGTTTTTTTAGCCGTGGTATTGGGGCAGGTACATGCTAAATTATGTTTGATGTTTTGTCCCTATATTGTCCCTTGTAATAAAAACAAATTGTTTAAAAAACAAGTAGGGACCTGCGATACAAGACAACAAAGTACAAAATGACATTGTCAACTCAGAACCTTGTTTATGTCGATGTTTTGTCCTCAGATTGTCCCTTATAATTAAAACAAATTGTTTAAAAAAACAAAACAGGGACCCTACGATACAAGACCACATAGTACAAAATGACATCGCTTGATTCCCTATATAAACCTTGCGGCGAAGGCGCCTTTTGAAAGTAACACACTTTCGGCGAGGCCGAGTGGGCCATTAGGCCCGCGAGGCCGAGACGCTAAAAGGCATCGCCAGGGACCTGCTTGAATTGTGTTTGGATTGTCCTTGTCTTGTACTTTATATTGTATTGTATAGTTGATTGTCTTTGTATAGTCCCTTGTCTTGTCCCTTGTATTGTATTGTATTGCTCCTTGTATTGTCCCCTACCCACCGGTCTTTATCTTGTATCTTGTCCTTTGTGCTAGGTCATGACCCTCTTATTTGTCCTTGTATTTTCATATAAAATAGTTGTAAATTGTCTCTTGTCCTCTGTGGTCAATTTTTTCAAATCTGTATCATTGTCTCTCGTGATTTGTGCTAGGACACCACCCTCTTCTATCCTTATCTTTCCATAGAAAATAGTTGTAAATTGTCTCCTCTCTCTTTCTCTTGGGTGCATTGTCTTGTGTATGCATTGGCTTCTGACATCTACATGCATCTGCGAGAAGCTGAGGTGACATATTCTTTTCTGAACCCTGGTGCCAAAAATGGTTCCCCCTCAAGCACTGAACATAAAGGAAATTTGGGTTGATTGCAAAATCTCCTCATTGATGCCCTAAATAATCTAGGCCACAGTATGCTTACTTTAGGGCGTGTTTGATCATTTTATCATTGCAGTTACTGGTGTGGGGTCATTTTCTGTTTTTATGTGAAGTTTATTGTTGGTGCATTAATGAAGCTCTATTTGATTCAAATAGTAGTGTCTAATTTTTTCTGTGGAAAATTGTAATACACTTGATCTGTGTACATACTTAAGAGTCCTAGAAAATCCTGCTCCTAGCTTGACTGTCACTTATAATAGTGCATTACTTTTGACAGACAAAGAAAAGAGCATAAACTATTTCATGGAAACGATTCAAAAAGATGTCAACCCAAGCATGAGGGCAATTTTGATAGACTGGCTCGTGGAAGTGTTTTCTGCTAAACATAAGAATAATCTTGTCAACTTTATGTTGCATTCATGATTTTCCTCGTGCAGGTTGTTGAAGAATATTGTCATGTTCCTGATACTTTGTACCTTACAGTCAACTACATTGACAGTTATATTTCTGGCAACGAAATCAACCGCGAAAGGCTGCAATTACTTGGTGTTGCTTGCATGCTTATAGCTGCGTAAGATTTAGTTTCTCATTCCATTTCTTTCTTTCAGTTATCCTCAATTATCATTACATTGTTGGCATAGTGGTTTTTTTGATGCGTTGGGAACTTCAAATCAAATTCAGAAAATACGAGGAGATATGTGCACCCCAAGTAGAAGAATTCAGCTACATAACTGACAATACATACTTCAGAGATGATGTTTATGACGTGTTTGTTTTGGATCATTCTTTAGAAGAAAAAAATATAGTAGACCATATCCGATAGCCGCCTTGTTTGTCATGGTCACTAATAGCTTGTGCATTAAAAGGTTTTGGCAATGGAAGCTTCTGTGCTGAATTACCTGAAGTTTGAAATGACAGCACCTACAAAGTGTTTTTGAGGTGCTTTCCTGTTCTACTCCCTTTCTAGTAAAATCTATGATGATTATACTAATCTAACTTGGCACTGACTCTATTCTTTTGCTTACAACAGGAGATTCTGCTCGTTCTGCACAAGCGTGTGATTAAGCTAGTTTTTTCTGTAATTTGTGAATTTTCTGTAAGCTACAGATTGCTTTTCATAACTAGAACAACAAGCCTAATTGTGTAGGATTTGATTGCAAATTGTAATACTCTAAATTGTAAATATAGTTAACTGTAATTTTAGTGTTGATTATATGAAATTTTGATTCCTACCGATCCTACATTGCATAACAAGAAGGAATGGTAACAAGAAGGAATGGTGGGTACGATGCGAGCTGTAATTTTTTGTGTATTTATTTAATTGGTCTGATGGCTGCATCATGGCCTAAATAAGCACAAACTTTGGGTTAATGGGGTTTTGGATACCTGTTAATGGGTTAACGGGTTAGATATGATACCCGTTACTGTATGAAGTCCGTTAAGAGCCACTCCCTGCTCGTTGCCCCCTTGTCAATTGTTAAGATCCTTTCAGATTGTCTAGTCAATTGATCGCTTGACTAGTCCTACCGTTAGTTTTTAATCCTAGGGTGCAAGAAATTTTGGTCAAATTTGCTTGTGAAAGATATATAGCAACTTTAAAAATATATAAATATCGGTATTTTTATAAT
>JADLZK010010084.1:0-155038 GCA_015847255.1 Hyparrhenia diplandra
ATGTAAGTTTTTCTTCTTTTGTCAGGCGCATTGTCGTTTTATATGTGTTTTAGTTTTGGCTGCAACCGCTGCTGTTATATGCTGCAAATTGGTTATGTTTTTATTTCTTTTTACCTAATCCATTTTTATGCCTTCATTTATGTTCGCATGTTGTATGTGGATCATTTGTAACATGGATTAGATATAGATCCAAATGGTTTTGCCTCGGCGTTCTCGCGGATTGGGAGCAAAGAGATTAGCGCATATTGCTAGGTTGGATCAAAGGAGAGATGTTGAACGGTGTTGTTGTTTTGTATGGCAACCTTTAGGTAAGCTTTTCATTATTTTATCTCCTCTCTTTTGTAACCTCGTTATAATTTGTTAACAATGTTTTTGCAAAATTTAAAAGTATCGGGCCGCAATATGTTATGTACCCGCTAAGCCGCTATTCAAATTGCACTGCATCTCCCCGCCGCTTTCGTCTCCGGGGAAAGTTCCCGGCTGGCCGCCTTTCATCCATATCCTCGCTTTTAGTGCCGCTGCTGGGCCGTAATCTTACCATGCATTTGGAAGTGAAGGAGTTCACAAGTACTTGACATCTTCAAGGCTTTTTGATGAGAGTACCGCCAAGGCTCGTGGTTATATGAGCGAGGCCTAAGTTGACTATTATGGGCAATGAATTGATGCAAAAACTCATCAAGAGGCCTTCGCTGATTAAAAAGTAAGCCGCTGGCCGGACGCGAAGCCGAGAGGGTAGCTAGGAATGAGAGTAGGTGGAGGCGTATAGCTAGAAGAATGAGAAGAAAAAGCAGGTATTTTCCTTGTTGTGGTTTGAGCTTGCTGTAATTGCTTCGCTTTATGTGTTGCAATTTGTGCTATGTTCACAAAGATGATGATTTATTACCTCGTATGTTGATCAAAATGCCGATGGTCGCCAAGGAGAGAATCTTTGCCGTTAAATGAAATCGAGAATCGCCACCAAGAACTTGGGTGGAGGGAATGGTGATGGGGAAGTTGGTGCCGAGAAGGTTAATTTTACCTAAAAAACATTTGATTTTTTTGCAATTAATTTTCTCCGAGAATCGAATATGTCATGACACCTGTTTGAACCTCATTATTAGATGATGGTCGCGGAAGGTGGGTCACCGTTTAAATGTAGTCAAGAAAGTTCTCGAGGAGGTCAAGAACTTGGTGCCCAGGAATTTTGGAAGATGCACAAGACTCACCACCATTAGGTATTTTTTCCATTTTTTTCCATTTTTTCATTTTTTCCAATTGTTACCAATAGCTTTTGTGTCTGTTATTTATTTTTTCTAGGGTATGTTGGAGTTGATGTTGAAATTAGTGAAGAGGAACTGTTTCCGTGCAACTTATCGTTGCCTTTCTTTTGTCAACATGGACCTAATATTTCATTGCAGTAATTATCGATACAAATGTCCTACATTGGCGGATGGATCATGGCGCAATTTTGATGGAGAAGTACATGAGGATCATGGTGTTTTAAATGGATCGGATGGAGAAAAGGACAATGGACGTTTTGGATGTGGAGCAAGGTGCTACTATTTGACCTATATACTTTTTAGTTGTGACTGCATGTACATATTTGTTGCAATTAGCTCGGCTCTCGCGTGTTGCAATTTGTATGCTATACGAGTTGCCATTTGGATGTCATATGTTGTTCAATTATTTTCAAATACAAAATCTAAATCTTAGTTTCAATTACTTTGTTTATTGTTTAGTTATATTTTTTTTTATCTTTTTAAATATGTAGAAGTGCCTCAAGAAGAAGAATCGCTAATCCAATTCATTCATTCGGCCGCCTCATGATTCCCCGCCATGTGGGATGAAGTGCCCATCCAAATCCTCCACCTTCTAGTAGGAATGTTGATGATGATGGTGTTCGAGGTGCACAATCGGATAAGCAAGGTGATATGTTTGCATTTTTTTCTTACACCTTTTTGATTCTCGGCGCTCTCTATAGTAATGCGGACATTCGTTTTTTGATGCCGTGTAGGTAATGATTACGCGTAATCTTATGTTTTCTTTTCGGATGAAGGTGGTCAACGAGAAGAATCTGACAAGTTTCTGAACCGACGCCTTTTGTTGCGTATGATCGAGCCACCTCACAAATTCAAGTATGTCCAAGTATTTTGTTTGCAAAGGTGTTATGTTGTAATTTCTACCTCACTAACTTTTTAGGTTGTGTGATTTCGGAGAAGATGTCCCATTTTTGCAATTCCACTTGCCGTTCGTTATGGAGTTCGGTTGAGCTCCCCAACCTATTCTTTTGATTCGTAAGAAAAGTGAACTCGCCGCCTAAAAAGTCACATTCATCCAGCTCTCAAAGGCTAATAGTAATTATCTCGATGACTTGTTTTTCTCTTTGTTTTATGTATCCATTTTTTTAAAATTTTTTTTTGCAATGCTAATTTTTTGATATACCTTGCAAAGACCGCCCCATTTGGCGCAGCAACATGAACCCGGGGACCGGATGATTTAATCAGCAATATAACATCCAATGTGCAATTGGGTGACAATTTCTTTTGAGTGAGAAGGACCAAGACACTAGTTTGTTAGATCAGGTAAGATAGCGAGGTTCCTCTTTCTGCTGGCTTTGGATTTTATTTTTGTTATTATTTTTATGTTGTTTCAATTCATTTAGCATTCATTTTTGCAATTGTAATTGACTAAATGATTGCAAATTGTATTTTGACAGTAATGCAATAATTGTGTTGGATCGAGGGGAACAAACGGATGTTCATGATGGTGATGTAAGTTTTTCCTGTTGTTTGTCCGCATGATGTTGCAATTCATATAGGATTCATTATGCAATTGCAATGAGTAAATGGTTGCAATTTGTATTCTTCTGATTGAACCGTGTGGTAGATCGGGAAGACAAAGAGGTTCCTCACATGCCGCCGAAGTTTTTACCGTTTGTTTGCATGGTGTTGCAATCCATTTACCATTCATTATGCCGTTTAAATCATTGTGTTTTGTATTATCTAGGTTTTAACCGCCAAGGCTTCGTGATGCAGCCAATCAATCGCGCCCTCCCCGTAGTAAGTTTTTATATTCATTTACATAATTTTTTTTTTAGTTTTCCATATATAGCTTTAGTTAGTAGGGGGCTACTTACAACACTTTTTTTTTGTAAATAGGTTGCTACTTACACCGGAAACCGGGGAGTAGGGCTGCCTAAAGGCATCGATTCGAGAGTACCTCAGAGCAAGCCCCATGTCCCTCCTCCCCGCCAAAGAAGAAGGGAGTTCAAAAGTCACCTCCTAAAAAAAGGTCAGCTGCTTGAAGAAACCCGCCAATAAGAAAAGGAAAAAAGGGTGCCAATACCGGTAGGGATTTTGCATTTTTTCCGAATGAGCAAAGAAGCGGCGTGATGCACCGCGAGGCATGGTTGTTTTCAATGAGAGAGCAGGCGATCGCGCGAGATGGAATTGCGAAAAAAGTGCAGATTTTTATCAGATCCTAGTGAAGTTGCACCCGCCTTTCCATAAGATTTGAGGAAGACTTCATCGGGTGCTCTCAAAGCGTGCCACTTCGTTTGACTCCCCGAGAAGATGAAGAACAGTTCACATTTGATATGGTTGGCCACAATGAGTACCATAGGAAGCTCTACAATTGTGTGGCACCTCGCCGGAAGAAGAGGCCAAAAAGTTGTTATCACCTTTCCAAGTCAAAACCATCCGCCCGAAATGTGCCCTTTGGCAAAGGCGTTTGCTTTGAGGAAAAAAGATTGTAGAAGATGAGAAATATAAAAAGTAATAAAGTGATATCCTTTGTTGATATTTTATTTTTGTCTCTTCCCCCTTTCATTATATTTTTATTGACAACTACTTTTTTTTTTCGTGGGCAACCCTTGCGGGATGCCTTTGATCGAGTTGACCCCAATGACCCGTTATTATGGCAATGATGTGTTTAGCATGTTTGTCGACAATGTATATGGTGATTCCGCTTTCTTGGATGTCACTAATGCGGTCTTCGTTTTGATGACATTGTCCACAAGATGAGACTCATTTGGATCTGTGGTGTTTTTCACCACGAGAGTACATGTGAGTTTCATCTTTTTAAGCTACTCTGTTTTTTTTTAATTTCAAAATCATCCATTTTTTGTTTAATTGTGATAGTTTAATATTGTTGGAATTGAGATAGCTTTCCATGTTGCAAATGTTAATTGTGCCTTTGTTGCAATTGAGTGAGCTTTCCATGTTTGCAATTGGTGTGCGATATTGTCAACATTACATGTTTTTTTCATAAAATCTTTGTATATTGTTTTTCGCATGCGGAGGTTGCGTTGAGGGATGTTGTGAGCATCTATGAAGAAGATAAACAAACTGAGACTGAATTATTCCGTACGCTTATGTACCCATCTTGAGTTTGAACTTGAGCAAAGCATTAATCGACTTTCACAAGGCTAAGGCGGTTAGTAGCCGATTTTTTTCTCATGCTCCCATGTGTTTCAAATGGTGTCACTATTATCTTACAATTGGTAGCTTAATATTGTTTAGGCATTACGTATATGATATTGCAAGCTCACACTGAATTCTTCATGTGATTTTTTTGCCTCGCCATGATGGCGGCCATTATTTTGTTTATTGCATCAACCTCATCCATCAACGCATCGATATCTTTGGATTCAATGGACTATGAGTGGGCGGACCACCAGGATCCTGGTTTCGGCATGATCCCATTATGAAGATGATGCCTTTCTTAAGTCTTTGCATTCCAAAAGTTATGCAGAGGCAAAGTTTCTGATTTTTGGCAATTGGCGGGGAAAGGCATTGCCCCCTCGTTCTAAAACAGTTTGGGTCACATGATTGCATGTTCTTTGTTTGGAAAATATATGGAATATTATGACGGCAATGAGGTCAAGTGCGAGATGAATCCAAATAAGTTTCTCTTTGTTCCTTCTTTGTATTTGTAGCTTTTCCTTCTTTTTGTATATTATTTTGTTTCAAATGAGTTTGAAATGATCATTTTGTTTTCTTTGCGGAGTTTAAGGGCATGATATACCGGATCGGCTGTTGCATTACGATGTTCCACATGCTCAACCAAAGCAAAGCTACCCTAACAAGTTTGATCATTATAGAGTTAGCGGAAGGAAGCCTGATTGGAAGGCATATGAATGATAAAGTTTAGGCTTCTTTCTTTTGTAGTGCCCGTTGCTTTATGAGTGTGGTGTAATTTGATACTCCCCTTTTAGGTTGCTTTATGAATCCAAGTGTTTGTGTATATATTGTTATAGAACCTCAAGTGTTTATATATATATATATATATATATATATATATATATATATATATATATATATATATATATATATATATATATTGTTAGTGTTTTCCCTTGTTATGTGCAATAGTATTGCATTTTTTGTTACTCTCGTTGTTGCAATTCAGGACACTCCAATTTTGCAAATGGTGTTTTACTTTTTTACAATTTTTTTAAAAAAATTGCGGTGTTGCAGCTATTTATTAACAATTGTTGCAACTCGGTGATCTTAGGTGTTGCAATTTGGTGTGTAACATGTGTCCATTGTTTTCATCTTCTCTCGGTAGGCCCTTGCCTTTGCTGCCTTCCCTGTGAATGATGATGCAATTGTAGTTAGTAGCATGTTGCAATTGAATTGATAACATGTTGTAATTATGGCATTAATTGATTAGTATGTTGCAACTTGGATTGACTAACATTTTTGTAATTGTTACATATAAGGAGTTGCAGTTTGTATATCTTTAGAAGTTGCAATTGTTGTCCGGTGGGGCCTCGTTGTCGGTGTTTTTTTGCCCGAAAAGCGTTTTTTTTCTTTTTAATTGTTTTGTATTTGTTGCATATTAGGAGTTGCAATCGGACATCATGAGCACTTGCAATTGTGATCGATTCGGGCCTCGGGCCGCGCCCAACGACTTGACCGGGGCGCCCACATGTCAACTAGTGCGTGGGGGTCCTGTCTCGCACACGCTGGCCAAGTAGTGCTGGGCGGAGGGGTGATTGTCGAGAGTCCAGCGGCGTTCCTGGGGTGGCGGGCGCGGCGGAGATTCCTTCCCCACCTGGGGTTTCGTATTTGCTCTCGCGGTGTGCGAGGAAGTGCGGTAAGGGGTTGCCGCCCGTCGACGCATTCGATCTGCCATGTCGCCCCGCTCACCCGGTCTACTCGTCCGGCGGTCGAGCTCTAGCAAGATGCCGTGAGTTCATCTGTATGCTGCGTCTGGCTCTCGAGGCTGGCGTGCCGCCGCTGCGTTTCTCCCGTCGACCCCTCCTTCCGCTTCCGTCCCGCCGCTCCCCACCCCATCCAAATCCCGCGGTCTCCCCTACTCCTGCTCCTCCTCGACGCAGCGTCGCCGTCCTCCACCCCCTACGCCGCCGCCCTCCTCAAGGCGTGCTCTTCTTTGCTGTCTTGGTCTTCCTCTCAGCAGGCGCTTTGGCCGATGCCTTTCGCGTACATGCTGCGGCGCTCGCGCCACATGATTTTGTGCTTGTTCATGAATTGTTGTTGCATGTGATTCGTATGTGATGCTTCTTATGTAGTAACTGTCTATGAATTCTTCTACGTACCATGCATTAATTAGGTGCTCTAATGTTAGTAGATATATAGTTTAGGATATATTGGAATCAGGTGCTGTTTTGGTAGTAGAGATTGTGCTCTAATATATTTGTTGTAACTTGGATGTCAATAATTGTTTCAATTGTTAGGGTATCCTTGTTGCAATTGGCAATATTCCTTGTTGCAATTGGAACTAGGTTGTCCTAGTTGCGGTTTGTTTACAACTTCACGTATATTGTCTTTTAAAGTAATATTTGTTTTACAAAAAAATTAGGCATGGATAATGAGGCTCCTCTGTCTTCAAATGGTGATAATGGATGAAAATAATAACTCGATCCAATCAGCTTTAAGAGGATGATCGAGTCCTACTCTTCCAATGATGGCGAAGGTTTGATACTACTCTTATTTGTTTTGTTCTTTGAGATGGTTATTGGTTTTGAAGCTTTTGTTTTTGATATTACTCGACATATTTTGTTGCCTTTGTTAGAATCTGATTCATGCTAGGAATCTTGTCAATGTTATTTTCGGATGGTTAATGCTTTCAAGCATGCGCGTAAAAGCATTGTATAGTGTATGTTTCTGAAACTTATATTTTTTTTTTATTTGAATCAGTAGCTCATGTTTTTATTTGTGTAAACTCGGTTCTCGAAGATTGTCGACAACATGGGTAATCAAAGACGTTCTCGTGCTCAAACCAATTCCGAAATGGTAACTATAGTTGTTAATATTAAGTTTTATGTTGTTTCTAACAACCCTTGTATTTCTGTCTTCCCTTGCCTTTGCCTCCTTCCTGTAAAACACGTTGCAATTACGTTAAGTTACCGTTCAATTCATCGGTCACAAAATGTTGCAATTACAGCCAACACAATGTTGTTTGTGTTTTGCGGACTACCCAAGGTGTGAGAGGTAGAGTTGAACGTAAATCAACTAATGCAAAGAGGTCCCTCGTGATCGAGAGAGACCAGGTAGTCGGTTCAATAGCCTTCTTTGGCGAAGCGTATAATAGCGATGTTTGATGACCGCAAGAAGAAGATAATTATGGATCGTGGATTTGGAATTTTATTGAGTTTGATGGCCGTTTGGCTCCGAAGGATTTGTACAATGGATTGCGGATCATGTTGATATCGGTTGTGGTGATCTTTTTAGTTGGAGGCAAGGTGATCCCTTTCAACCCGTTGTTGGTGCATTTATTTTTTAGGGATTCCCATTGGGGGTGATGACATCAAGGAGAAGTATCTTGCGATTCCATGAAGACGAGACTTTCTTGATAAAATTGGTGTTTCCTCTCTCCCTTTGATCAAGGATTTCGGTGAGCATTTGTTGGGAGACACACCGTCGGATGATAATTTTTCAGATACTTTATGGTGGTTGCCTTGTCCACTTTTCTATGTGCTAATTCGGATACTTATCCGAGCCCATGCTACCTAGGTGCACTCCTTGATTTATCTAAGGTGATGAATGGAATTGGTCAAAATTTGTGTATGATTGGATGTTGTCTTCTATAAGAAACTACGGGGAAAAAGGGTCGGGTGCCATTGGTGGTTGCACATATTTGATTCTTTGTAAGTCTTCTTTTTTCCGTGTTTTTTTAAGCTCCTCGCATTTTGTTCTTTAAATTTATTCATGCAGCATGTGTTAGTGATGCCTTTGTATTTGATATATGTAGGGATATTACCTTGATTTCCTACACTTTGGAGGACCTCAACAGGCTACGTAGACATTCCAAGGATCCATTGTTGGAAGGGCTCCATGATTAAAGGTGTATTGTTCATATGATCGTGTGTCTCGCAACACTTTATGGAAAGAGACCGGTGAGTTGGTTGTCCTTTGTGTATGCTGATCTAAGAAGTTAAAGGCTTTCCATGAGAGTTTATTTTTTTGGCTGCCCATTGTGTAGGTTAAATCTTTGGATGAGAGACAGTTTATGGAGAAAAGTATGCACGATTGAAGAGGCTTGTTTGCATTTTTTAGAGATACTATGGATAAACATTGTGAATTCATCAGGAAGAAGTATGTTTCTTGTCTTGTATGTTTATGAGAATTATTGTATCATGAGTTATATATGATTCTTACTTTTAATATGAAACTACATTATAGGGACGAGAGAATGTATGTCTAAGATTTTCAAAGATCACCATACAAGACTTGGCTATACATGTGCCGGATACTCTTGTTGCCAAGATGTTCAAATACATTCATCGCCCCTTTTATGTAGCACATGGTGGCGATGCAAATATTGAGGCTGATAGTATCTTTGGCAGAGTGGCATCTCAAGACATGAATGCGGTGTTGATGAAGGTGTTGATGGTTTTCGTGATGAATTTGAAGCCCCTTTGCCTTCGTGAGTACAACCCGGTGGATGAAGTCACGCCTGATGGTGGTCTTTGCTAATAGTAGTGGTGTTATTGCTCGTGGTGTTGATCATCGGTTTGTGCAAAATGTTGATGGTGATAATCTTCATGAAAGAGAATCTTACGCCACGAGAGATACTCGAGTCGGATGGCAATTGTGATGTTCCTAGTAATGACAACTCTTTTTGGTTCCCGGCGCACCGAGATCATTTCTCGAGTAGCCGCGATCATGACGGTACATTTGTTGTCTATGCTTTGTCTATGCTTTTTGTTCTCTCTCTATATATTTTTTTTTTAATGTCGTGTGTACTAGTTTAGCAACCCTAAAAATATTGTTGTCACTTGACTTTTGTTGTTGGTTGCAATTGGTTATTATATATTGTTGCAAATGGCCTTTGAGGAGGTTGCAATTTCAATTTGGGATGGAATTTAACATATTACAAGTCTTGTGTACTAGTTGTGTAGAATCTTAGCTTTTAAATTAATGGCACAAGCATTCAAGTTATTTTTGTTTGTCTCTTGCGGTTGAAGGGTGCAATAAAAAGCAATCCTAGTGTGTCTTTGAATCGGGGAGTTGCTATTGTTTGTGATGTGAATAATTACGGAGTACCTTGTGATCCTGATTGTGGCCACCAAAAAAACAAGTGAAGTGGATGAACTTGGTGAAAGAGTTTCTAGTCGTGGTTATTTGGTCATCAACATTTGGATAAACATGCGGCTCTGGCGAGCCCTCGAAAATGGTTTGTATTTTTTTACACTCTATTTACCAGCAATTTATGCTTTTGATTTACTTCAATTATGGTGTTTGAAATGTGCAATGTTTCCAAAGGTTTGAGCCCGCGACAAAGGCATTGTTGTGTACACGGCCTAGTGGAATGCGTTGCATTTACGGAATTGGAGCTACTACCGACAACCCCGCTGATGTTGAAGAATGTGCCGCACAAACTTGTAAGAGAGCAAGCAACGAGAAAAAGCATAAAGGAATGCGTCCTTCCGGTCAATTGAATTAGTTTCTTGGATGGGTCACGGTGTTTTTTTTTTTTTTTTTGCCATTTGCTTCATTATTGTTTAATGTTACAATTGATTCAGTAATTATGTCATTGTCATGTTGCAACTCGTAAGTTGTATTGTCGCAAATGGAAACTACAAGGTGTTGCAAATGTGTGTGAACCAGATTTGCAATTTTACTAGGATAGTTCTTGTTGCCATCGTGATGAACTAGGTTTGGAAATGTGTATGAACCAGGTTTGCAACATTGTTTTAAAATAGTTCATAATTTATGCGAGATGGAACAATGTTGCAATTGGATTGATGTAACATGTTGTAATTATGGTAGTTCATACGATGCAATTCATTGAACAAGGTTTTCTTTGTTGCTTCATGAAGTTTTTAATTTGTCCCTATATTTTTGTTTTTCCAGTTGCAACCGCTGGTACAAAAAGACAAAAAGGAGAATGGATGCATCTCAATCTTCAATTCCTTGGCGATGTCTCCCCAAGCCTCGAGATGGAACATCTATACAAGTTGGTAGATCCCCCGAAAGTCGCGTTGGAAATGGTAATGATGGTGTCAACGGTGTTGGTACAAGTCTTCAAGTTAATCATCCGAATGCCGTTCTTTGGATCCTCTTTGAAGAAGGCTTTGCACAATTTAATTGTCCCTAGTATGCCTTCATTTAGATTGTTTGAGGATGAGGATGATTTTGGAAATTTTGTTGATGATCCTAAAGCGAGGCGACCTTTTCCTACAAAGCTAACGTCAATGTCTTGTCCACTTGAGAGAGCTAAATCATATCCATTTGGTGGAGTGAGGTCAGTAATGCTAGTGTTCTTCGGCCTTTGTTGTGCATGAACAAGATAGGGTTGTTGCTATTGAGCGTAGAACTTTGTCCCTCAACCAAACATGAGTGGAAGGAATTGCAATGTTGAAATGGTAAGCTTGTGTTTTTATATTAGATGATGTATTAGTTAGACATGTTTTAATCTTGTTTTTGTATGTAATAATGTATAGAATTAATATATTTTTATTATTTCTTGATTAGGACCATGTGACTATGGTGTCTTTGCCTCTTCTTAACAGTATTCGATGATGGTGAACCTTCGGTGCTTTGCTAGGCTCCACGACCCGGTTCCACGAGCTGTACTTTCAGTTCGACTGCGATGCCCATTGTATAAACGGATCTTCCAATCTTTCACCTTTTTTGGAAGTTTGCCGCGGATTGGAACACCTCGCAGCAGCTTTTGGAATTTTGTGTGACAAAAACTTATGTAAATTATCATTAGGCATTTTTGTAAATACTGTTAACGTGATTATTCTATCCGGCGAATGGTGTATATATTGCCGTGTGTATGACATTGTTGGTTACGTAAGGTGGATTATGTGTTTGCGAGGTCTTTTTACATGTTATAGTCCGAGGCGTATTATGGAACAAGACTATGTGTAGCCTATTAACATGACATACTTGTTTTTGTTTTATGGTTTAAATTTTGACTTTGTTTTTGCGGAACTTGTTTGCGATACCTCTGTGATTATCTACTCCGCTGCGAGAGGGCTCGTCTTCTGGCGCTCATGGTTTTACCTCTTCGTGCGCAAGGTCCGTTGGCGGTGAACCTTTGAGCTTGTGATGAAGCATTTTGGCGACCTTCAAGCTCTAAAGTTGCTTGTTCATGGCCGAAAACTTCTTGCACAAACCGGCGGCTACCGAGATAAGCCCGTTTCTGCAACACCGCATGAGAAGATTAGAGTGTCAAAGGAGGAGTGCGAAGTTGTATAAAATCGCTTTGGGAGATGGGTGCGTATAAAGCAAACCACGGTGAGTATGAAATTTCTATATTGTCCCTTTATTATTTTGTCTTGTATTGCTTTTGTTTTGTGATGCATATTTACAATGATCTCCACTTTTTAGAAGAGGCCATGTTGGGTGTTATGCTAATTTATGGACCTTTTGTGTGTACGCAATAGTGGTCATCAACATGTTGCGCTTGTGGACCGGTAGTGTTGCAACTGGATGCGATCCATTGTTGCAAATGGTAACTTAGCGGCCGTGGGTTGTTGCAACTGTTGTCAATTGTTTGCTTTGTTAGTACAGGACCCTTCTTTTTGTCTATTGTTACTCCAAAAAAAAAAATTTGTCTTTTATTTCTTGTTTCTTTGTCCCGGGGCGGCTCTCGATCTTGTCTCTGTTTTTTTCATAGAAAAGAATTGTCTATTGTCGGTTGTTTCTTGTGCTAGGACAGCTCTCGACCTTGTCTCTGTTTTTCCATAGAAAAGAATTGTCTATTGTCAGTTGTTTCTTGTGCTAGGACAGCTCCCGATCTTGTCTCTGTTTTTTCATAGAAAAAGAATTGTCTATTGTCGGTTGTTTCTTGTGCTAGGACAGCTCCGATCTTGTCTCTGTTTTTCCATAGAAAAAAATTGTCTATTGTATGTTGTTTCTTGTGCTAGGACAGATCCGATCTTGTCTCTGCTTTTTTCCATAGAAAAAGAATTGTCTATTGTCATTTGTTTCTTGTGCTAGGACGGGACCCTTCTCTTGTCTATTTTTTTTTTTTGTCTAATGTCGATGTTCATTTTTCATTTGTTATGCAGTCTTGAGGTTGTGAACTACAGTCTTGTCATTGTGAAGATGAGTGCGCTTCTCTCTTTGGAAACTGAAGGAATTGTTAGCTGTTTTGTTATCAATGCTTTGTGTAGACTCTTTTTTTTTGTAAGGAATCATCCTAGGACATCGAAGAAGCATTACTTCTTCTCAAAAGTTGGGGTATGTTTTGAAAAAATCATTACTCCTTCAATGAAATGACCACGTAAATCGTTATTCATGTCAATTTTATTGTTTAGGATTATCGATTGGTAATCATGGTGTCAATGATGTCAATGAGAGTCGACTTCGTGCAAATGCTTTGAAAAGGTTTAAAGGAGCGGTAGAGCTAATTGGTTGGGTACTAGAGACAACATAAAGGTGCGATATAAATCGCGCATTTAGTTCTTTGTTGTTCTTGACTTTTTAATTAAATTATGTAATAACAACTTTGCTTATGGCCGATGTATTTCCCTATCTTGTTCCGTGGTCGCGGCAAGTTGTGGTTGTTGTTCTCGGCGGTGGAAGTGCATTATTTTGGATCCCTCTCTGCGCTTGTTTGGGAGTGGATTTTGCCTTCAAAAAGGCTGTTGAAGATGAATTTGTGAGTTCCTTTTCATTGAGTCTGCTGGTTTTTTTTGTTCAATATGAATTATGTTGATATTTGTTTTGTCAAATTTAGTCATCCAAATATAAAGGAAATCACGGGAAGAAGTTGTTGATATTGACTATGGATGGCTTTCATACAAAGTGGTGCATGATCCAAATATGTTGATCCTGACTGACGAGTATGTTTATTTCAGTTTAGATATTGTTTTGCTTTCTTATTGAATTTTTTTTTTTGTGTTTGTAACTATCTTTTTATACTAGCAGATTTCTAAATGAGAGTGGAATATGTGCAATGATGAATTTGGAACTGTTTGATGTTGGAGTCCGTATGAAAGACAAGTACAGTCATATTGACTTTGGAAACCTTCGCATCAAGTACTTAAATGATCCGGTGTTTTGTTCAGAAAATATTGCAACTTATGGTGCCAACAAAATTAAGGAGGTAGTATTAGGCGCTTAGTTCTTGTTTTTAGTTTTTTGAACACAATATGACATGGTTTTTGGGTCTCATTATATTTTGGTATTTCAGGTGTATGCAGAGAAGTTTGGACAAGCTATCTCGATTATAGGTCTATGCAAAGTAGATGAAGAGGCCATGATCTCCATTTTTTAGTTAGATCTTGTTAAGGATGGTACCATCTTGAAGGTGTTTAATCATCTTTGAGTTCATAGTTTTGTAAACAATCTGCTACATCCGTTTGGTAACTTGAAGTGTTGTGGCGGAGATAGTACATTGTTGCAAATGGTAACTTGAAGCGTTGCAAAGAGGATGATATATCTTGTCTATTCCGAAGTTGTTTGTTGTTCGAGGACGGTTCCTGTCTAGTTTTTGCATAGAAAAAATTTTTGCAGTTTGTTGCGTGAAAGTTGCAAATGGTAACTCAAAGCGTTGCATGTGAGAAGTTGCGTTTGTTGCAACTAGGTTGTAAAAAATATATTCTAAGTGTTTACAACAAGCGCTAAGTATGCTATTGTGAAGTTGCAATTGTGTTGTAGTCACGATGGCAACTCATAGTACTGATGAAGTTGCAATTACGCTTTCGAAAAAAAAGTTTGTCACATATAGTCATACCCAGTCGCAATATGTGTTGCAATTCTGTCATCTTAGTTGTTGCAATTTGGTTTGTAATCTGTGTCCAGTGTTTGGCAGTATTCTCATTACACATGTTTACGTTCTGGCAATATTCACATTAGTATATCTGTTTTCAAGATACAGCAACGAGCAAACATGTAAATATTTATAATGGTATAGTGATATAATAACTTATAATTTGTGCTGTGTACATAATTATGAACTACTTGGCCAAGTAAATTGTATTAACTTATAACTAGCTACCAGGTAATATGTTGTTGCATTTCCAACTCGCAAACATGTTCTTCACCCTCTCCGTTAACTTATAATCTGGTCCTGGCTGCTCCTCTACCTCGTGCAACTCTCCCTCCACGTCGTGTTGCCGGGATTGTGTTCTGAGGATTTCAATGTCATCTTGATTGCCTTCTTCATGTACTTGCCTCGCTGCCTTTGGCCTGCCTCTTTTCTTGGTTCACTCTGATGTGGCTTGGTTTCTTTCTTGTTGAGCCGGTTCTCGAAGCCTTGCTTCGATTTGGGTTCAGTGGACAAGTTGTTGTGTAGTGTGTGCCTGATACACCACATGTGCTGCACATTCTTGTTCCATAGGACTGTTTTGTATAGGTGCTGAGCGGGTTACCTCCTTGATGAGGCTCAACTTCATGTTTCCTCTTGTTTGCGTTTGTTGATCTTCCTTTTGTCCGGGTCACCGGTGGCTCAACCAATATGACATCATTATGCATCAGCCGTTGATGATTCGTTTCCACTGCCAGGGGACCCTTCAGCTTGTGTTATCGCTGATCCAGTGGCTGATGGTCCACTGCGAGTCGTATCACCAGCTGCGTTGTCTTCATTTTCTGTGTTTGTTGTTGGTGGTCCATTGATCGGTGTCGCATCTTCTGTGCTCGTGAACATTTCAATTCCCGGTAATATCCGATCAAGTTGTTTGTCCAACTCCTCACATGCTCGGTCTGACCTACTTGCAGCCCTCGCCACCTTCATCAACTTTGGCATTGATTTCAACATTCTGGCCTGTTCTTTGCTTGCGGCCGCATCAATCGGCGTTGTCATGTCTATCGGGGAACTTTTTGCATTGCATCGCGAGTGTATCTCTTGAATATGTACTTTTCGGGTATGCTTTTGACTGCGGGTGGGTGAATGCCCTTATGATATGCATGCGTAACAGCCCCCGCAAAATATTTTGAATATGTACTTGTTAGTATGTTTCAATTTTATTATGTAACTAGTTGCAATTATGTTCCAATGGATGGTTGCAATTGTAGAACAAGAGGTCGTTAATTTTTTTTTTTTTTTTTTTTTTTTGCAAAAAGACAGTCCTGGCGGTGTAGCAACCCAAGTGCTTATGCTAATTTTATTCATGTTGTGAGTCTGATGCTTACCTGTGTGTGTTCATGTTGTTTGCATTCACATTTATATTCCCCACTTTCCTTGTCGCAATCACCTTGAATTCATGATTTGCCCAGCGTAAACTGCCTTCCCCTTGTTCATGTTTCACTAACCAGCGGTTATCCTTGTGCGAGTTTGGATCACGGCGAATGTTAAAAAGTGTCTTGTTTTTGGTATTGCCTTTTGTACTCTCGATAGACAGCTCTTGTGTAAACTTTGGACAGTTGCTCATCGAATTTGGCCTTGCATGCGCGAAGTCACCGTAGCCCGCAAACCATCGGTTTTTTTGTTGCAATTAGCATCCGTGAGGATGTTAAGCGTGATGTTCGTTATGTGTTGTTTTTGTTTTTATACCGTGCGTAGTGATTTCGCCCGCGTCCATATGGTGCGCATGCCGCAGTTGACTTCGAGCATCCTCTTGGCAAATGTGTGTAGGCTGGTGCTTGCATCGACATAACCATCCTTTAAGACCTGTTTTGGCTTTCGGATCTTTGTGTCGAAGTCATTCTTCCACAGTACATGCCTTTGAAGTAGCATGATATCCATCTCTCTCTTTTTCTCCCACGGGGCCTTTATTGCGGATTGTCGGCAATTTTACAGTCATCAACCAATTTGTGCCATTCTTCCTCAAACTTGGTTGGTCCCAAAGGATAATTGAGCAATGACTCAAACCTTTCCTCCGTTTCTTGTCCTTGTGTTGTTTGAAGAGCTCTTCCGGCTCAATCTCCCAAGGTCTTAAGATGTGCCAACGGCAGTTCCTATGGTGAGTGTTTTGGAACACCTTTGGAATTGCGATAAACATTCTTTGGATCTTCATCTGTGAAAGGGTACAAAACAAGTATTAGTTTTGCAATTTTTTAAAACCCCCTGTTTCAAAATTTGAGAAAAAAAAGTAAATCATGTTGTAATTGTTATCATCACAATTTGCAATTACTACCATATTAGTGTTACAAAAGTCATATGTCAATTCAATATCATGATGGCAAATGTATTGTATCTAGCAAACGAATACATAGTACCATTTGCATAATATTTTTTTTAATTCACCGGTGAGGATAACATGTGGTTCGACGTCATCCATGCGGCTCTTGAACGTCTCGAACAGCCATATGAATGATGCCGCAGATTCGCCACCAACGAGTGCTTGTCCTTGTTTTTGATGTTTGTTTTGTGAGTCGTATCGAAGGTCACGACGTCTCCAAAGTCTTTGTAGAGTGCCCTCGACTTGCATGACTCAGAATATATTTCTAACGACCCTTGTCTTTGGATCTCGTATGCACATCCCAATAGAAGTGGTCGTTTTTCTCCTTACACTCTCGGAAGAATTTCAATAGCTTGTTGAGATCATCATTCTCGTCTTCCCTTGCCTTGGCCTCCTTCCCCGTAAACACGTTGCAATTACGTTAAGTTACAAGTTGCAATTACTGTAATAGAACGTTGCAATTGCAATCAGTCAATGTTGTAACACAATTCAGCACTTACATATTCCTGACATCCTTCTCTGTGAACCCCCACATGTGTCGACCGTCATGCGTTCCGTCATGACATTGAGCGCCGCGGCATGTGGAACACCGTTCCTTGTCATGATATGGAAGAGGTCACATATTCCTTTCTCCATGTGCTTGTGGGCGTGCATGAACGCACCATCTTCGGAGACGGCTCCAGTTTGTGGTTGTGGGGTGTTTTCACAATGTCAAAGTACCGCCAGGTTTTCCTTTGGGTTCAAATTTTTAACTTTGGACGAAGCAAGGCGGCCACATCTTTTTCGACCCTTTCTCGGTTTTCGGTTCGTGATAATCTTTTTTGGCTGGACACTTGCCCCCCGCATTTGCGCGGACATAATCGGTTGTTTGTTGGCTTGTTCTTTGCGTCCGACGAACCCCCGCAAGCCTTTTGCGATTCGGCGTAAAATGCGTGAGCTTCATTCTGTGTATTGAACCGCCGCTTTACTCTCGGCACGCATATGCGGGCACATATGCATCCGTCACGAAGAAAACATACACAACATGGTTTGGTTAGTAACCAAAATATATGCATTTGTTGCATATATTTTGATGGAGATACTCTTTTTAGCTGCAATTTGGTCGTTTCATGCATTTCTTGCCATTCCAACTTTAACAGAGCACTTGTTGAGACTTTTTTTTAGATAAACAACAATCATGTTGCAAATATAATCATAATGTTGTTGCAATCATTAGACATAATGTCTGTTGCAATTTTTTCAGATAAACTACAATACAGATCTTTGTAATTAGAATCAACATGGTGTTGCAACCATTAGACATTTTAAGTTGTAATTTGGCCTATTTTTTGTTTGCAATTGTTTGTAACAAATTACGGTCCTCATGGTGCCGCAACTAGAGTCATCATGGTGTTGCATCTACGGTCATCATAGTGTAGTTTGGCGGTCTAGCAATTGAGAACAGAGCAGAAATAGAATTCCAATGTTGCAATTACAGTCATCATGGTCCTGCAACTAGCAGACAGAATGTTTGTAACGTTGTATTGTTTTTCTGGGTCTTACCGCATCGAAGAGCTGCTCTGTTTCGGGGCAGCCATGTCCCCGGAGCCAACGTCGCCGCGGCGTGAGTGTGCGGTATGGTGTAGGGGATCAACGCTTCCCTGGTGTCGCCATGTGCGCAGGTCCCGGAAACGGTGTCGCGGTGTTGAGGACAGCGCGGCGGTACCCCTTCTTCGGACTTGCGGCGGGTCTTGTCTTCGTCCCTCCATGCACGTCGCGCCAAGGCTGGGGTGCGAATCATCTCGTAATCCGCCATGACCATAGCTGCGTGGGCCGGCTCGATTGGAAGCGATCCAATCGATCCCTCAGCGTGATTCGGTTGTTGGGTTGTGGATGTGGTATTGGGGCGGAGGCGGAGCCGGAGGTGGCGGCGACGGCGGCGGATCCGAGGCGTAGGTGGAGTTGGGGGCGGAGGCGCCATGGCCATAGATGCGGATGTTCGCCCGGCGTTTTGAGGCGGCTCCATGGATTCAACCCGGCGAGTTGTGGGTTGTTGTGGAGGTGGTGTTGGGGGCGGAGGCGGAGGGAGGTGGAGGCGGAGGCGGAGGCGAGGGTAGGAGTCGGAGACGGAGACGGCGACGGAGATTTCAAAATTGAACAGGGGGTGTCGGGGCGGCGTGTCTGGTCGGACTCTATTATTATATTCTAAAGCGGAGATTTGATGTTGTAACCGACGATATTTTTCATTGCAATCGGTTTTGTTTTGTGTTGCAAATAGTCGTCCGTTCTTTGGGACGCAGGATGGGCAGGTTTGTTAGTTGGAGCATGCGGGCCCACGCGATATATGTTGCATGCGGCGGCGGTCGTTGGGAGGTGCGGGCGTCGGCCCAGGCGTGGTTGTGCCATGCGCGTGCGTCTTATTTTTTTTTTTTTTTTTTGTTAACATCGGGCGCGCTGGTTGTGGGGAGGCTGACAACGCTTTTTTTTTGTTAACATGGGCAGCGCGCTTTGGTTGTGGGAGGCGCGGCCCGGCCGGGTTTGTTGCCGGGGTGGGTGCATTTTTGTGGGAGAATGCACCGGGTGCATTTTAGGTTAATTTTACCTAAAAAACATTTGATTTTTGCAATTAATTTTCTCTCGGAGAATCGAATATGTCATGACACCTGTTTGAACCTCATTATTAGATGATGGTCGTGAAGGTGGGTCACCTCGTTTAAATGTAGCTGAAGAAAGTTCTCGAGGAGGTCAGCAACTTGGTGCCCAAGGAATTTTGGAAGATGCACAAGACTCACCACCATTAGGTATTTTTTTTTTCCATTTTTCCATTTTTCATTTTTTCCAATTGTTACCAATAGCTTTTGTGTTGCATTATTTATTTTTTTCTAGGGTATGTTGGAGTTGATGTTGAAATTAGTGAAGAGGGCTGTTTTCGGGTAACTTATCGTTGCCTTTCTTTTTTTGTCAACATGGACCTAATATTTATTTGTGTAATTACCGATACAAATGTCCTACATTGGCCGAGATGGATCATGGCGCAATTTTGATGGAGAAGTACATGAGGATCATGGTGTTTTAAATGGATCGGATGGAGAAAAGGACAATGGACGTTTGGATGTGGAGCAAGGTGCTACTATTTGACCTATATACTTTTTAGTTGTATTTGCATGTACATATTTGTTGCAATTAGCTCGGTCTCGTGTTGCAATTTGTATGCCATACCCGAGTTGCCATTTGGATGTCATATGTTGTTCAATTATTTTCAAATACAGCTAAATCTTAGTTTCAATTACTTTGTTTATTGTTTAGTTATATTTTTTTTTATTTTTAAATATGTAGAAGTGCCTCAAGAAGAAGAATCGCAATCCAATTCATTCACCGCCGCCTCATGATTCCCGCCATGTGGGATGAGCTGCCCATCCAGTCCTCCACCTTCTAGTAGGAATGTTGATGATGATGGTGTTCGAGGTGCACAATCGGATAAGCAAGGTGATATGTTTGCATTTTTTCTTACACCTTTTTTTTGATTCTGCAACTCTCTATAGTAACGTGACATTCGTTTTTTGATGCTTTGTGTAGGTAATGACATGCAGAATCTTATGTTTTCTTTTTTTCGGATGACCAAGGTGGTCAACGAGAAGAATCGACAAGTTTCTGAACCGACGCCTTTTTATTCTTTGTTGCGATCGAGCCACCTCACGTCCAAGTATGTCTTTGTTATTTTTGTTGCAAAGTGTTATGTTGTAATTTCTACCTCACTAACTTTTTAGGTTGTGTGATTTCTCGGAGAAGATGTCCCATTTTTGCAATTCCACTTCTTTGTTCGTTATGGAGTTCGGTTGAGCTCCCCAACCTATTCTTTTGATTGAAGAAGTGAACTCGCCGCCAAAAAGTCACATTCATCCAACTCTCAAGAGGCTAATAGTAATTATCGATGACTTGTTTTCTCTTTGTTTTTATGTATCCATTTTTTAAAATGCTAATTTTTGATATACCTTGCAAACCGCCCCATTTTGCAGAGCAACATGAACCCAGGATCTGGATGATTTAATCAGCAATATAACATCCAATGTGCAATTGGGTGACAATTTTCAGTGAGAAGGACCAAGACACTAGTTTGTTAGATCGGGTAAGATAGCAGGTTCCTCTTGCTGCTGTGATTTTATTTTTGTTATTATTTTTATGTTGTTTCAATTCATTTAGCATTCATTTTTGCAATTGCAATGACTAAATGATTGCAAATTGTATTTTTGACAGAATGCAAATCTTGTGTTGGATCAGGGAACAACGGATGTTCATGATGGTGATGTAAGTTTTTTCCCCGTTGTTTGTCCGCATGATGTTGCAATTCATATAGGATTCATTATGCAATTGCAATGAGTAAATGGTTGCAATTTGTATTCTTACAGATTGGAACGGTGTGGTAGATCGAGGGAAGACAAGAGGTTCCTCATCTTTCTTTGTAAGTTTTTACTGTTTGTTTGCATGGTGTTGCAATCCATTTACCATTCATTATCTTTGTCGCAATCATTGTGTTTTGTATTATCTAGGTTTTAACCAGCAAGGCTTCGGATGCAGCCAATCAATCGCGCCCTCCCCCCGTAAGTTTTTATATTCATTTACATAATTTTTTTTTTAGTTTCCATATATAGCTTTAGTTAGTAGGGCTGCTACTTACAACACTTTTTTTTTGTAAATAGGTTGCTACTTACACCAGAACTAGGAGTAGGGCTGCTTCAAAGGCATCAGATTCGAGAGTACCTCAGAGCAAGCCTGATGTCCCTCCTGCTGCCAAGAAGAAGGGAGTTCAAAAGTCACCTCCTAAAAAGGCTGCTGCGAAGAAACCCGCCAATAAGAAAGGAAAAAAGGGTGCCAATACCAGTAGGGATTTTGCATTTTTTTCGAATGAGCAGCAAGCGCGACGTGATGCACACGAGGCATGGTTGTTTTCAATGAGAGAGCAGGCTGATCGCGAGATGGAATTGGTGAAAAGCAGTGCCAGTTTTTTATCAGATCCTAGTGAAGTTGCACCTGCCTTTCCAGAAGATTCAGAGGAAGACTTCATCAGGTGCTCTCAAAGCGTGCCACTCCGTTTGACTCCAGAAGATGAAGAACAGTTCACATTTGATATGGTTGGCCACAATGAGTACCATAGGAAGCTCTACAATTGTGTGGCACCTCGGCTGAAGAAGAAGCCAAAAAAGTTGTTATCACCTTTCCTAGTCAAAACCATCCGCCCGAATGTGCCACTGGCAAAGGCGTTTGCTTTGAGGAAAAAGATTGTAGAAGATGAGAAATATAAAAAGTAATAAGTGATGTCTTTGTTGATATTTTATTTTTTTGTCTCTTCCCCTTTCATTATATTTTTATTGACAACTACTTTTTTTTTTTCCTCGTGGCAACCCTTGCGGGGATGCCTTTGATCGAGTTGACCCCAATGACCCGTTATTATGGCGATGATGTGTTTAGCACGTTTCTCGACAATGTATATGGTGATTACGCTTTCTTGGATGTCACTGCTGTGTGTCTTCGTTTTGATGACATTGTCCACAAGATGGACTCATTTGGATATCTGGTGTTTTTCACCACGGGAGTACATGTGAGTTTCATCTTTTCTCGGCTACTCTGTTTTTTTTTTTTTTTTGTTTAATTGTGATAGCTTAATATTGTTGGAATTGAGATAGCTTTCCATGTTGCAAATGTTAATTGTGCACTGTTGCAATTCGATGAGCTTTCCATGTTTGCAATTGGTGTGCGGTATTGTCAACATTACATGTTTTTTTTCATAAAATCTTTGTATATTGTTTTTCGCATGCGGGGTTGCGTTGAGGGATGTTGTGAGCATCTATGAAGAAGATAAACAAACCGAGACTGAATTATTCCGTCGCTATGTACCCATCTTGAGTTTGAACTTGAGCGGTACAATCGACTTTCACAAGGCTAAGCTGGTTAGTAGCCGATTTTTTTCTCGTGCTCCCATGTTTCAAATGGTGTCACTATTATCTTACAATTGGTAGCTTAATATTGTTTAGGCATTATCGTATATGATATTGCAAGCTCACTTTGAATTCTTCATGCTTGATTTTTTTGCCCGCCGCCGATGGCGCCATTATTTTGTTTATTGCATCAACCTCATCCATCAACGCATCGATATGCTGGATTCAATGGACTATGAGTGGGCGGACACGAGATCCTGGTTTCCGGCATGATCCCATTATGAAGATGATGCCTTTCTTAAGTGCTGCATTCCAAAAGTTATGCGGGGCAAAGTTTTCTGATTTTGGCAATTGGCGAGGAAGGCATTGCCCCCGTTCCAAAACAGTTTGGGTCACATGATTGCATGTTCTTTGTTTGGAAATATATGGAATATTATGACGGCAATGAGGTCAAGTGCGAGATGAATCCAAGAAGTTTCTCTTTGTTCCTTCTTTGTAGCCGTAGCTTTTCCTTCTTTGTATATTATTTTTGTTTCAACGGTTTGAAATGATCTGTTTTGTTTTCTTTGCGGTTTAAGGGCATGATATACCGGATCGAGCTGTTGCATTACCACGATGTTCCACATGCTCAACCAAGCAAAGCTACCCGACGAGTTTGATCATTATAGAGTTGGCGAAGGAAGCCCGATTGGAAGGCATATGAATGATAAAGTTTAGGCTTCTTTCTTTTGTAGTGCCCGTTGCTTTATGAGTGTGGTGTAATTTGATACTCCCCTTTTAGGTTGCTTTATGAATCAAGTGTTTGTGTATATATTGTTATAGAGATACTCCCCTGGACATATATCTGTATATATATATATATATATATATATATATATATATATATATATATATATACGGCAATGCTATTCTACACCTCGGTGTAGAATTGATTCTACACCCACCAGGCAATTCTTGAACAAACGGGTCAAAAATTACTGAACCAAATCGTAAAATTACTGAACCCGGTCTTTGGTAGGGTGTTCGATGTCAGCAGAATAGTATTACGAAAATTTGTTCGATAATTTGTTGGAGTGTAGAATTTTTACTACACCCGAGGTGTAGTATAGCACGTAGGTATATATATATATATATATATATATATATATATATATATAGGTATTCTATATATTACCCCGGGTAGTGTTTAATATTCACTACCCGAGCCAGCCCGACGCCTCGCTACTCGAACCAACCATCCATCGACGCCTCGTGTTCCTTTTTTTTTCCCCTCGCGGGTTTCTCCATAACGGGCACGAAGCTCACGAGGCCGGCCCACCCTCCTACCCACGATTTCGAGTGGGTATCCTACCTACCTCCCGACCCCGTTCTTTTGCGATTGCTCGAGATCCGTCCGCTCGTCACAGCTCACCGCCACCGCTCACCCGGCCCGTCGCCGCCCGGCATATCGCCCGGCATGTGATCCCCCTCGGGTGGGCTATGGCTCACTCTCCCGCACCTCTCCACCGTCCCTTCTCCGTCGAGGCACAGGGCGTTGGTGGAGCGCCGGCTGAGGAACCGAGGGCGATGGTGGAGCGCCCGGGGAAACCGATTATATTCTGCGTGCGCTAGCGGCGAGATCTGAGCGGGCGTGGGTGCTGCGATTTTTCCACTTTGTTCCTCCCCTCACACCGGATCTGGGGTCATGCGCCGCTGAGCCTCCACGCCGGCTACTTCTCGACACCGGCCGCCCTCCACCACTTCTCTCCTATGATTTGACCTCCCCCACGGCGGTCCACAGCTGGCAATAGCATTGGCGCCGCCCGGGCGCCCGAAATTCTCGGCGGCGAAGTGGCGATCTGAGCCGCCCAAAACCGGCGGCAAAGCCGTTGACCCGTATAGTTCCAACGAGAGGTGAGTTTCTTCTTCTCCTTCCGCAGATCTACTTATTCAGCACTTTCCCCCTCCGATTTCCCATCTTTTTATATTTTTTTCTAGTTTGTCTTGATTTTTCCCCGCCGTAAGTAGGCGGAGAATGCGACATCCAGCAGTTCTAGTGCTAGTCCCGCCCTTTATTTACCTCCCTTGATTCAAGTTGTGCTAGCACGATAATATAATTAATTAATGTTTCCTACCTGATAATTGATCTAGCGTTCTTTTTCTTTGATTTTGTCGGGACCGTGAGTTCTTGACAAAGCAAACACGATGAAGCGGATGAGCATGGAAAAGAACCTCGAGTTGGAAACTGCCCTTCCTATCTGGTTAGATACCTCCCTTGATTCAAGTTGTGCTAGCAAATTAATTTGTGCTACTGAATATGATCTCGCATTTTTTTTTGTTATATGATTTTGTTTGGACCGTTCGCAGCAACCCTTAGGGATAAAGCATATGGGCATGGAAAAGAACCTTGAGTTGCAAAGTGCCTCAAAGATGAGGTAGATAAATCCTTTCTCATCACTCATCAGCTCAGATTCAAAGACAGTGGTTGATTCAGCATATTGGAACTTGGAAGTATTCAAACAAATATGAAATGAAACAATGATGCTCTAATAAATTGATTTGCTACATGCTAGCTTTTTTTTTCCTCACAAATGAAAATAGTGGTTACCGAATAGGCGAATAGAGACATGACATTGCTATCTTTGCAACCAGGTCGTTGGTTCTAGCATGCTTAGAGATTTAGCTATAGTAATGCAAATTTACAATGCTCGATTGGCTAACAAATATACTACTTACTTTTGTGACAAGAGATGGTGAAGCGCGCCCTGGGAACCGCTCATCTTCTGCGGTCGGCAGCGGTGAGATCTGAGCGGCCGTGGTACCTAGAGGGTGTAGAAGCGACCTCACGTGGCGAGAGATGTTGAAGCGCGCCCTAGAAACCGTTCATCTTCTGCGGTCGGCGGCGGTGAGATCCAGTGGCCGTGGTACACGGAGGGACGCCGGCGACCTCACGTGACGGCGTCGATCTGCACGGCCTTTGTCGCCCGTCACCGAGAATAGCGGCATCAAGTCTGGCTGCGCGATCATCCACTCCTCAACGTAGCCTTGTCTTTCAGGTGCTCCTCACGCTCGCGGCTTTGGTTGGTATGCGAGCATTCAGTGCTCGAGCTTTCTCATTTTACATTCCTTTTTTATTCAAATCAATGCATGACCAACAATCCTGTATTTTTTTTTTCTCGCAGATTTGGAACAAAGGGCATATATCAGTTAGTGTGCTTGCTCCTCAACCTACCCCCTTGATTCGGTTTGATGATTCGAGTGCAGGATTGTTGGCGCTGGGCGTGGCTATATGAGCTCCTATTCAATTGTAGCAAGGTGTGTTTTTCAGTTACTCATGGGGACCTGGATTTGGTGCTGCAACTGTGACCAATAGGTTTGTTCTAAATAATGTGAGTAATTAGAATAGATGTCTCATATAGTTCACTAAGCATGTAGCTACTTTATGTGACTGGGCAAAACAAAGGTCAAATAATTGTTTGTTATTTTTCCTGTATTTTCTCTTGTGTATTTTCTCTTTAATGTTGATCTATGACAATATGAGTAGTTTGGTTCTCTATAAAATTTCATCGCTTGTATTTTTTTCTTTGCAGATTTGGAACACAAGGCACATAACAGTTAGTGTGCTTGCAGCGCATTGTGACTCATCATGTCTTTCTGTTACGAACTCCCAAAGAAAGGAGTGGAAACTCACCTTTGGATGTTGTTGCCGCTGTCAGCTCACTGCCACACGTCTCTCCTGCGTGTGCTCCTCCAACATAGGTGCCCTCCTCCACACCCCCTTCCCCATCTTGATTTTTGTGACAGCATGGCACAGATTGCATCAACCATATGTGAAATTTCAGGTCTAATAGTTGAATTTCATAAAATACCTTTGATCATACATCATTACTTCATTTCTATCTCAAATTATCCTTACGGTAGTAAATAGCAAGTCTCTTGGATGCTCTGTGTTTATGTGAATGTTATTATATTTGGTTCTCCCACGTAACTGGCTCAATATCATTTATTTGAACAATGTTATTTTGCAGAAAAGTTGGTCGCTGCTGTTCATGCAGAAAAGGTCGTTTCCCCTATTCTGATAGAGGTGCAGTGTAACGGTAAGGCTGGTGTTGTACTCTAATATGCCTTGTTTTAGATCATGTTCTGGGCAGCACAATTGTTTGATCATTACATAGTTATTAAACTGATGATCCTGAATAATTTAATTGCCCGAGAAACACAATAGTAAAATAATTTGTTCCTTGGACATTTAGTATATCCCGCGAATGACTAATTCTCACTACAGCTCCAGGAATAGAATGGCCACTATGAACAATTCAACTAAGCATAATCGCAGACACAATTTGAAATGGAGGGTGTAAAATCTCACATCATTGTTTAAGCATGAGGGGCCGACTGGTGGTTCTTCTGCCCTTGCCTAGTTGTTCTGGATCTGAATTTCAGGCACCTGATGGGAATAAAACCAACATGTCAGGTTCTTAATAGTTAATATGTAGGTGGAAACAGAGGCCTTGTTTTCCAATAGTGGCCATTTCATTTAATTCGGAGGCATTTGACTAAACATCGGAACAGGAAATAGAATGAGAATAAGTAGTAATATGGTTGATATAGAATTTAGAGGCAACAAAGGTTATCCAATTCTAGCAGTCATCTATTAGATTCCCAGTAATTATATTTTTGGTAGAACACATATTTTCACATTTGAAAAACTACCTAATTAGTATGGTGTGTCATTATGCGGAATAGTCGATAGGTATCGCCTCTTGTGCTAATTAAAACAAGTTTCGTGTGAACAAGCATAAATTATTTTCTTAACCACAGTTCCCTGCAACTGAACTAAATCTTCTTAGCTTAAGGAATATATCAGGGTTTTTATTTTTCATCTTAGAAGTGCTAAAATGATTGGTGATAAGACCTAATCAGCTACACGTGAACTCTCAGCTTATAAAAAATATTTGTCTGAATGTAATCTCAGATGGGAAGCTATATTGCAATATATATATATTATTCTTCATGTGATGTTTTTTTAAAACAGAATTATTATCAGGTCTGGAGGCTTGGAGAAGTTGTTTCCTCCCTTTTCAGCATGATATTTTGTTTGCCCGATGGGTGACAAAGCATTTCATGTTGTTTTTTTTGAGTGACACTTCAGAGTTTAGTCAAACCCTAAAGTGAAACTATTCCATTTTAAGCTAGCACTATCCTTGCGTCTTTACTAATTTATTTATTACTGCATTCATGACAAGTTTGTGGTCATGGGTCATGAGCATTATCTGCTATGCCTCCTGTCCTGTTGCTGCTATGCTCCTCCATGAACTCTATTCTTTGGCTGAGAACAAGTTTGGACGTTCAAACGGATCATCAATGCTTGTTGTGGAGAACTTGTTTCAGGCTACAAATTTCAGAGTATCTATAACGTAAATTTCACTTAGTGAATCACTTTTTATAGCATTGATTTCTCATCGATTTCAGCCTGAAATTCCTATGGTCATCATAACATATTTACATGTTTACTAGAAAATTTCCTTTTCTTTTGCATACAATGATGAATGAAAAGTCACGAAATAACTAAATAAGAGTAATGATGATACATGAACTGCAACCATTGTGCTGATAATTGTTTCAACTTTTAGTGATTAATTAATTGCATCCATTCTGGCTGCAGCTGCAGCCAATTGTACTACCATCTACATGTTTTGCTTGTGGAAATGTGTGGGTGTGTGTTAAGTTATTGGAGCATGCTGTCTCTTGTGCATTTGGCTGACAGCTAAATAATAAAAGACACTTGATTTAGTGCTTCTACTTGGAATAGAGGCTAGATTTTGCTTGGGGGCTCCATGCTTTTTATCAATTACATTGCACGAGACACCATGTTAATCATGATGAAGCCTTTTTTTGCGCCTAGGCATGTGCTCATAAAAAAATGATAAAGCCTATTTGTAATGCTCCTCATGATCATTTCTTTGTCTACATTATACTTTGTTCCTTAAACTATCATTTTTAGTTGTCTCTTTACAATAAGAGATCAAGAATGCTACACATGTTTTTGAGATCCATATGCAGCACCAAGAATCGATGCATTCAATTTATAATGCTCTGAGGACATAAACTAGTTAACTAGTTCCTCTATGTGCCGGCTATACTGTAAAGTGTAAGTGTGCAATATCGGTGCCTGTCTATATGTAAGGGGTATGGCTTATTGTTTTTTTTTTTTCTCATGAAATTCTTTTGACAGGTGAATCAATTGGCAGCAAGTAAAAAGGCGAGAGAAGAGGGTGTATTAGTTTTGTTTCTTTCTTTTTTAATAAAAAAAGTAGTATAATATGGCCTGAGTTGTTTGGAACCAAAGATTTATATGATTCCAATGAAGGTTTACGGAGACAAAGTACATGTGTATTCAAATTGTATACTGTACTCTAATCTTCTCTAGTGATTCATTACCTAAAAATTATGTTCTTGTGGAAAAAAAGGTTTTATTCATTTAACGTTAAAACCCAAGTTTTAACATTAGTACTGTACCATCATAAATACATGAACTCACGTCTTTATGTTCCAGTTGGTGACTTTCTTTTGTTTCCTCACGTATTCACAAGAAAATAAATAAAATTTACATTCGAGAAATAAGAAAACAATAAACGTTCAACCCTATTTATTGGGACGTTCACATGTCCATAAAAACCACGAAATGAAAAAAAGGAAAAAAAATCGCCCACGAGATGAAAAAAGAGGGAAAAAATCGGCCAAAGAAAAAAAATGAAAAAAATCGGCCACGGTTGTACGGGTATGGCTGGACGGGCGTGTGTCGCGTGCACATGGGCGGCCTGCCGCTGGGGCCTTAGTCTGGCCGCTCGCGGGGCGCTCGGCTGGTTCCGCGGGGGGCGGGGTGCCGCGGCGTGCTCGGGTAGTGATTAATAAACACTACCCCGGGTGCTAACAGCGCAGCCATATATATATATATATATATATATAGGGAGAGTATAGTCTGTAGCCCTAGCTACAGAATTTGATATTCTGTAGCCAGGCCATCAGACGCGCCAGCATTGGACGCAACCGATGCACCAGGTTTGCATGCTGCATTGGGTCCACGCCTAATTAATTCCAGATTTGCATGCCGAGCCTTGCCTTGCATGCGGCATTAATTAATCCATGCTTAATTGACGCCAGATGGTTATTAACCGGTCAACACAATTTACTATATAATACTGTAAATAGTTACGATAATTCGGCTAACAAATTTTCATTGGATAGTTTTGATTTACTGTAAAATATTTATATTTACGATAATAGTTGGCCAGTTACGAGAACTAATGCATTCAACGGCCGGTCACAATACTAATAATGGCCTGAAGACAGACGAGAACGTAACCAGTTACTTTAATGGCGAGATGAATATACCGGTCGCCACAATTTGAAATCATATATTGTCGTAGATACTAGAATGACAAATCGAATTTTACCATGAAGTAGTTACTAGATTGTGACTTGAATTTACTTTTTTAATTGTTACTTGAATTTACTATAAAATAGTTACGAGAATTCGAATGCTTCAATACAAAACTTCATACAATTGCCTACAACTGCAGGCACAATGCCACAAAATTACGGTAAATTTTACTATAATGCACAGACCAAAATTTTCTAGTTCTAACTGACATAGTCTGAATTGTTTTGCTTGCACATTCGATCTTGCGTGCACTACTATAGTCAAACCCATACAGTCTGGCTTTAGCATGCACATCGACATCACACACCAATCTGAAAGTTTTGCCAATATTGTCAATCGTCTCCTTGTGGTAACTCCTCGACAATCAAACTGAAAGCTTTACTGGTAGAAACGACACTGATCTGGTCGATGGAATAGAGTTAGCCAGAACGGACAAACGAAACCACAGTAAATGAAAATATAGGTGTATGGTGAAGTAGTAATCGATTAACATAATCTACATCGAAGGCACCTAATCCATGTGGCACCTACTCCAGAGGCGGCACACCAAAGCAGCGCCGGTGCAACGCCAAGAAGAAGAATGGTGGGAGATTTGTGACCAGAGAATCGGCTATGGACGGGCCAACACCGACCATGCCGATGTGGAGGTTGCCGCGGATCAGGAAGCCGCCGGCGATGGGGCCACGCAGGTCAAGCCGAGCGCCGGATCGACCACCAGGCTCTAGCCGCCACCGTGCGGGGTGGCAGGCGCGCGGCACGGGGATTGTCGGCATGACTCGTGGCCGCAGGTGTCGGGAGCGGCAGCCGCCATGCACGCGATGCCGTCGCTCCTCCACCGGGGCGCGATCCGAGCGAGGCCGCGTCGCCGTCCGAGCGCCCCGTGCTGCCTCCAGTGGCCGTGGCTGCTCCATGCTCCAGGCTCCGTCGCGCGCAGGGGCGCAACAAAGCAGCCTCTCGCCTCTCCCTGGTGCTCTTGTAGCCGCTGGCCGATGGAAGGAACGAGACAAATCAGGTGAATAAATGAACGCATGCATGCATGCATTAGTGAGATGGGGACCACCATCCAAAGTAATGCGCGTCACAGCACAAGGGGTGGATAAATGCACAGGCCGTGTCCAGTGCGGTGTCCAGGTGCGCCGGTTGGCCCTCAGGCTCGCGAGTTCTGGTCCAGCTACAGAATTTAATATTCTATAGCTAGCTATAAACTAATAGCTATATATATATATATATATATATGTGGGTGCTATGCTACACCCAGGTGTAACATAATTATTCTACACCATGGACCCAACTACCGACCCCAACTGACTCACCCGCACCCCTTCTTCCTTCAGAACCGTCCCCGCGTGCCCCGCACCAGTCCGCACGCACCCACGGACCGTGGGCCTCCACGCGCGGTGGCCATGCGCATCCCGCCCGCACTCGCAGCCGTTTTAATTCCCGTGCGCCCCCGCTTGGCCCACGTCCTCGCACCAGAGACCTGCGGCTCGCTGCTTGACCGGCATGTGCACGCATGGAATGAGCAAGATACAGAAATAGACATGCACGTGCTAGCCCCAGTTTCATCCACATGCGCAAGGCACATGCACGGCAAGAATGCACTTCACACTCAAGTACTATAAATAGACATTTGCATGTAGTTGTCAAATCATTTTTTGTTACATAGTTTCTTTACGAGGATTTTTTTGTTATATAGTTCGTCTGTAATATGCTCAACTACTAACTATTACTGATTTAAAATTACCAAAGGAAGATACAACATGTACCGATGGACCAAAGGAAAATACTTACAAGTGTCGCTACTACAGTTGCCATGGCCATGACAAATTCATCAAATTCATCAAAAATGTTTTGTTGCTACCTTTAATTGTTAGGGGAATCTTCATGTTTTTTTCTCAGTATCTTCTAGTATTCTGTTGGGTTTTTGGGTCAGTAGTTGCTAGTACAATACCTTGTAAGAGTTGTCAGTATCTTCACGCTTTCCTCAGTATATTTTAGTATTTCTCAATATTTTTTGTCAGTAGTCGCTAGTATCTTTAAGAGTTGTATTTATCTTTTAGTATTCTGTCAGTATTTTTTATCGGTAGTTGCTAGTACCTTTTAAGAGTTTTTAGTATGTTCATGTTTTTTCTCAGTATCTTCTAGTATTTCTCAGTATTTTTTTGTTAGTAGTTGCTAGGATCTTTAAGAGTTGTCGGTATCTTCTAGTATTCTATCGGTAGTTGCTAGTACCTTTTAAGAGTTGTCGGTATATTCATGTTTTTCTCAGTATCTTCTAGTATTCCTCAGTACTTTTTTTGTTAGAAGTTGCTAGTAACTTCTAAGAGTTGTCAATATCTTCATCAGTACTATGTCAATAGTTGCTAGTATTATGTCAGTATTTGTTTGTTTCCTTTGTCAAGCTGCTCCATCGTGAGGAATTCTCCGTTGTCAACTACTCGACTGGTCATGGAATGACCAACGTGGGGAAACGATCCTATGTGCTAGTCACTTTTTATTTTCATTCAAAAGCGACACGATGCTTAGCATGCAATGACCAACACGGACGGCGATCCCGTGTCCTAGCCACTTTTTCTGGACATCGATGTGTTTGCTTGTAGCTTATCACAACAACCAAGTGCAAGACCAATTCAATTAGTATTCTTTTTAGTATTTTCATATATTTTATTAGTATTTTCAAGTATTTTGTTAGGACCTCGCTACCGGTCAGTATTTTTCATATATTTTATCAATATTTTTAGTACTTCATCAGTATTTCATTAGTATTTTGTTAGTATCTTCAGTATTTCCTCGGTGTCTTGTCGGTTTATGTTAGTATCTTCAGTACTTTGTCGATTATTTCATTAGTATTTCTAAGTAGTTGGCATTATATTGTCAATATCTTAGAGGACACCCCCTCCAGGTAAGGTTTTCGGGCGACACTTGTAATAGCGTTTGTATAGTTTAGGGTTCATGGCGTTTGCCGAGTTTAGCGCGTTCATGGCGTTTGCTGAGATTAGGCTTTATTGATTTGTAGTAATTATTAGTAATTGTTAAGTTTAGGGTTTCAGGGCGAGTGTCTTTTCAAAAGCATGCCTCCCTCCTAGGCAAGGTTTCCGCCAGACACTTTTAAAGACATTTGCCAAGTTTAGGGTTGGGCGTTTGCTAAGTTTAGGGTTTTGACGTTTCACTGAGTTTAGGGTTCATGGCGTTTTGCCGAGTTTAGGGTTCATGACATTTGTCGAGTTTAGGGTTTTATGGCTTTTGTAGAATTTAGGGTTTATGGTGTTTGCCAAGTTTAGGGTTGATGGCGTTTGCGAGATTAGACTTTTGTCGATTTTCGAGTAGTTATCAATAGTTATTAAGTTTAGGGTTTCGGGGTGAGTGTTTGCCGAGTTTAGGTTTTGTTGATTTTTCGGTAGGTATCAGTAATTGTTAAGTTTAGGGTTTCGAGGCGAGTTTCTTTTTAAAGTGTGCCCCCTCCTAGGCAAGGTTTTCGGGGAGACACTTTTAGTGACATTTGATGAGGTTAGGGTTCATGGAGTTTGTCGAGTTTAGGTTTTGTTGATTTTCGGTAGTTATCAAGAATTGTTAAATTTAAGGTTTCGAGGCGAGTTTCTTTTCAAAAGTGTGCCCCCCCGGGCAAGGTTTTCGAGAGACACTTTTAGTGACATTTGATGAGTTTAGGGTTCATCGCTTTTTCGAGTTAGGGTCCATGGTGGTTGTCGAGTTTAGGGTTTATTGTGTTTGCTGAGTTTAGGGTTCATTGCCAATGCCGAGTTTATGGTTTATGGCGGTTGTCGAGTTTATTGTTCATCGCGTTTGCCGAGTTTAGTGTTCATCGTGAGTGTTCATCGCGTTTGCCGAGTTTAGTGTTCATCGTGTTTGCCGAGTTTAGTGTTCATCGCTTTTGCCGAAGTTTTTGGGTCCATGGTGGTTGCGAGTTTAGGGTTCATCTTGTTTGCTGAGTTTAGGGTTTCGCGCGTATGCCGAGTTTAGGGTTTATGGCGGTTCTTTGAGTTTATTGTTCATCGCGTTTGTTGAGTTTAGGGTTAATGGCGTTTGTCGAGTTTAGGGTTCATGACGGTTGCTAAGTTTAGGGTTCATCGCTCTTTGCTGAGTTTAGGTTTCATGGCCTTTGATTTATGTAGGTTTCATGGCGTTTTGCTGAGTTTAGGGTTAATGGCATTTACCGAGTTTAGGGTTTTAGTTTGATTTTGTCAATACTTCTGAGTAGTTTTCAGTATCTCTGAGTATTTTGTGAGTATGTCCGAGTATCTTGCCAGTAATAGTTGTCAGTATCTTCGAGTATTTTGTCGTCAGTATGTCTGAATAGTTGTCAGTACCTCTGAGTAGTTTTCAGTATCTCCAAGTATTTTGTGAGTATGTCCGAGTATCTTGTTAGTAATAGTTGTGAGTACCTCCGAGTATTCTGTCAGTATGTCCGAGTAGTTGTCAGTATCTTTGAGTAGTTTCCAGTATCTTCGAGTATTTTGTGAGTATGTACAAGTATCTTGGCATTCATAGTTGTTAGTATTTCCAGGTATTTTGTCAGTATGTCCGAGTAGTTGTCAGTATCTCGAAGATTTTGTCAGTATTTTTTTTTTTTTGTAATACCTAAGTAGTTGATAATATCTTCAAGAATGATCAGTACTAGTAATAGCTGACAGTATCTTCAACAATTATCAGTACTAGTAATACTTCTTTGAGTATTGTCAGTACTGAGTACAACCGGTAGAAATGAACAAATTAAAGTACTACTAGGATTTCTCCCGTTTAAATTGCTCCATGCAATATCTTTCTTTTCCTTTTTTTTTTCTATGTTTCATGGCCGCTTGGATTTACGTCATGTCCAACTAGATTGCAAAATGGCCACATACTCAGGCGCTTGCTTCTGATGATTCAGTAGTGTAAAGCAGCACTCAGTGTTTATTCAGTAGTGTAAAGCAGCCTGAAACGATAATGGCAACTTCTCTATATTATTCCATGCTGAATCGACGGATAGAAAACAACTGGTAGTGAATAATGGGACAGGAAACACAATCTACTATTTCAATACTGAACAATTCACTGAACCAATCTATCTGGTAGTTCATCAATTCGTCAATTCTCTAAACACTAGAACTTACCAATACTAATTCTGCATGAGATGGAGTCGTAGTTGATGAAGAATTAAACAAAACATTGTTTCCTCAGGCGATCTACATCCTGTCTCCTAGCAGCGCTAAGCAGGTGCGGATCAGGCTACAGGGCGTAGCAGTTTTTCAGGATTTTAGCCTTGGTTCACTGAAAAAGGCATATCCTGCTAAACAAAAAAATACACATGATAATCCTGCTGAACAATCGCACACAATGACCATGCACTTTTGATTACTCTACTAAACATTACTGAAGTATTATACTGAAAAGATCGTGTACTGAGAGATACTATATTGAGAAGTACTGACCGTGCTCTTGAATATACTGACAAAATACAGTTAAAAAAACTGACAACATACAGTTAAAAAATACTGACAAAAGATTTGAATATACTGACCAAATACTTGAGGGTACTGAACACTACTACAAGATACTAGCTACTACTGACGTTCAAGGTGGACCGCTGTTTCTACGATCTGAATAATATGTCGCTGCACGCAAAGGGCCGCAAAGTAGATCGACAACTGGAAGCACGAATGTAAACATTCAGTATCTCAACAATGTCTTTCATTAGCTGAACATTCAGTAATCATTGGTATTTTTTAGTATCTGACGCAGGTGCCTCCTCGCCGATTGGGATCGGGTGGGCAGCCGGGCCTCCGTGGCTCCATCAGCTGGCACCGGTGGGGAAAGTGGCCGCCGCACGCTGCTGGGTGGGCAGCCGGGCCTCCATGGCTCCATCAGCTGGCACCGGTGGGGAAAGTGGCCGCCGCACGCTGCTTGTGGTGGTGATGTGGAGCTCGCCACGGAGCAGAACACGCTGACCGATGGTCTGCCATGGGTGCAGATAAGGGCGGCGCCCTTTTGGGGCTAGACGTGGGGGCAAATCAGACCATCGCCGCCATGTAGATGGTTGAGGCTCGATTCGTTAGGATTTCGCCATGGGGAACCGCGGTGCATCGCGCCGTCAGGACGCCGGATGCGCAGATCAGGCCGTCGTCGTCGTGGTGCCCGGTCAGGCCATCGCCGCCCGGTCGAGGGAAGAGGAGCCGCCGGGGCGGCCGTGCCGTGGATCGGGCTATGCCGCCACCTGGGGCCGCTGTACCCGTGGGTCTGGGCGTGCCGCCGTGCTCGCGGATCGGGGAAGGGGCGCTGGTTCGGGTCGCGTGGGGACGGGGAAGAGAAGAGAAAGCAGACTGGTTCGCGGGGGTGGGTTGGTGCAGTCGGACCGCGATGGTTGCGTGTCTCGGTGTAGAATAGTTATTCTACACCTATTTTTTTTGTGAAGGTGTAGAATAGCGCTATATATATATATATATAGCTGCACTTAGGGTTTTGGGCGAACTCACTTAGCCGCACTCCACGCTCCCTCTGCGCACCGCACTTGACGCGCCCGCCCCACTCGCCCTCCCTCTCTCCCCCACACTTCCCTCCTCCGACGGCAGACCCTTTCCTCTCCCAAGGCGGCTACAGACCCCCTCCCTTCCTCTCCCAAGATGGCGGTGGCCCCTTCTTCGACAACGGAGGCCCTCTAGAGGAGTGGCTGCGCGGGGTTGCAAGGCTTCTCGGGCGGGCGTGCTCACAGATCGGCGGCGCCTCCCTCGCGGATCCGGTGGCGGGCGTCCTGGCGGCGGCACCTCTCGCGGATCCGGTGGCGTGGGCTGCCAAGGTGTCTCGGCGACGAGTCCTCGCGGCTCGGTGGCACCTCCTCACGATCCGACGGCGCAGGTTGGCAAGGTGTCTCGGCGGCACAGCGGGCCCAGGGAGAGGGGGAGCACCGGGGGGCAGGCCTACCGCTGCCGCCGCCGCCCTCTCCGTCATCCACATCATCATCGCTTCGGATTAGGATTAGGACTTTTTGTGTGCAGGAGATATTCCAATCGATAAGGAAATCTCCTATTAGGAAAAAGAATAAGAAGTTTTCTTGTGAAAAGTATTCCGAAAATATAAGAAAACCTTTAGAGATTGCTTTAGATACAAGTCTCATACGAGGGCTATATAAGCGGGGAGGATATAATCTTTTTAGGGACAAGCAATAAAGAAAATATTCCACGTTCTTGCCCTTGCACCTGCGCCGCCGCCCCTGCCCTAGCCGCGTGCCGCCGCTGCCCTCCCCCCACGCGCCACACCACCGCCGCCCGGCCGCCGCCACGCCACCGCCCGGGCGCCGCCGGCCCCGCCGCCGCCCCCTCGAAGGCGGTTGTGACGGTGTACAAATTTATTTAGGCACAACTGGTGTCCATGGAAATGGTACAATGATAAACATTGCTCGATTTGGGCACTTTACCATGTCTAACTATCTATGGTGTTTCAGCCAACATTACTATTAAGATGGTCAACGAGCACCGACAACCCTGTCTATATATAGGGTAAATTTTTCCTACACCCTAGGAGTAACTACACCCCTAGCCCCTAGTATTTGTACGTACTAAACCTCCTACGATGCGGTGCCGGCCTTCCGTGCTTTAATTAGCGGGTCAGGTGGCGGACCCGATAGTCAACGCATCACCGTACATCCTCCATTATATATAAGTATATACCACTTAATAATTATTAAATCATTATTTATCCATCTGTTTGAATCGCCGGCGAAGATAAGTACGACACCTATAATCCCGAGATTATAGCTCCGGTCCAACAAACCAGGCGATCCATTCTCATCTTGCCGCTAGCGGTGCAGACCCTCCGTACGCTGTTTCTCTTCGCTGCTTCTGTTGCCGCTGTCCAGGGAAACATTTGTCATCGTCTATGTCATCGTCTGCAGAAGGAATCGGTCGCTGCCGTCATCTTTTGGCTGAGGTAATCGATCCATCTATAGCTAGTCTTCCTTCCCGGCGCCCTGGGTTGGCCATGCCGTAGCCCTTTTCTGCAAACGTAGATGATTCCTGCCATTGTGTGCTTGCTGTGGCCAGCCCATGTGTAAGTCTCTGCCCGCCGATGTGTGTGTCATGTGTGCTTGCTCCAGAGAGTATCATCTGATACTTTTTACGATCTATTAATATTATTGTTGGTATGGATGTCATAAAGCTCTTCCCTTCTCACAACCGGTTTGTGTTCCGTTATAGGATGGCAAAAAAGCTCCGTATGATTTTGCAAGAAATTGATGTCCTCATAGCAGAGATGAATACCTTTAGATTCAAATTCAAACCACAGCCGCCAATGTCCTTGAAATGGAGGCAGACGGATCCTAACATCCCAGATGATTTTGTGAATATTGCCAATGAATCAAGAGATGAAGAGAAGAAGAAGATTGTTGATGCATTGGTTAACCAAAAAGACAATGTGGGTTTCAAGGTCCTTCCCATTGTAGGAATGGGGGATGGGCAAGACCACATTAGCGCAACTTGTTTACAATGACTCTGTCATTCAGAAGCATTTCAAGTGCGGCTCTGGGTTTGTGTGTCTGAAAACTTTGATGTGGATTTCATGGTTGAAAGAATAGTGGAAGCGGCTAAAGTGAATGGATATCAAGAAAATGGAACTACAACATTGGACAAACTTCAAAATCTAGTCAGTGGGAAGAGGTACCTCCTTGTATTGGATGATATCTGGAACCGTGAGGCCTACAAGTGGGAAATTTTAAAGTCCTACCTTTGTCATGGTGGCACTGGTAGCAAGGTGCTGACAACAACTCGTGAAGAAAATATTGCTCAAATCATGGGGACAATTAGAGCCCATAAGATCAAGCACTTAGGACAACGCTTCATACAAGACATTATTAAGACTAGAGCATTCAGTTCACCATCAGAAGCGCCAGTAGAGCTACAAAAAATGGTTGGTGATGTTGCGAAGAGATGTTCTGGTTCTCCTTTAGCTGCTGCAGCATTGGGCTCTACATTGCATACCAAGAATACCGTGCAAGAATGGAAGACGTTATTAAATCAAAAGCACAATTTCTGATGAGGAAAATGGAATATTACCAATACTGAAGCTCAGTTACGACTGCTTGCCACCATATATGCGGCAGTGCTTTGCATTTTGTGCTATGTTTCCTAAAGATCATGAGATTGATGTAGAGATGCTGATCCAACTATGGATGGCCAATTGTTTTATCCCAGAGCAAAAAGGAGTGTGTCCTGAAGTCACTGGTAAACAAATTTTCAATGAGCTGACACAAAGGTCATTTTTTCAAAAGGTGAACCATGTCAGACCTGACATCATTATCTATTTAGAAGAGCATTGGTACTATGCTAGAACTACATGTAAAAATCCACGACCTTATGCATGATGTTGCACAGGATTCGATGGGAAAGGGATGTGCTAATGTTGATATAAAACTGAGCCAAAGTGAGAATTTTCCATACTCCGCTCGTCATTTATTTCTATCAGATGATATTCCAAGTAATGTTTTGAATGCATCCTTGGAGAAAGGATCTTCGGCTATCCAGACACTAATATGTGGCAGATCTGCAACATACAATTTGCGGGATTTATCAAAATTTAGGTCTGTCCGAGCCTTAAAGACCCAACAAAGTATATTCCTGGAGCCAAGATATCTTCATCACCTAAGGTATCTTGATCTCTCAGGAAGCTTTATTAAAGAACTTCTAGAAGACATTACCATGTTGTATCATCTGCAAACATTGAACCTTTCCAATTGTCGATTGCTTCAACAACTTCCAAAGGCAATAAAGCATATGAATGCTATCCGTCACCTCTACACTCATGGACATATGGGATTAAAGAGCATGCCTCCTCACCTCGGACACCTCACGTCCCTACAGACACTTACATGCTTTGTAGCAGGTACCGGCAATGGTTGCAGTAACATAGGAGAGCTGGAGAAGCTGGACCTTGGCGGTCAGCTAGAGCTAAGAAAGCTCGAAAACGTGAGAAGAAGAGATGCAAGAGCAGCAAATCTTGAGAATAAGAAAAGGCTAGAAGAATTGACATTAAGATGGACTGATGATGATTTTTTTTTTCCTTTGAGAAGTCAGACTGATGATTGTGACCAGGAAGAGGCACATAAGGAGGTGGTGGAAGGTCTCAGACCTCATGATGGGTTGAAGACTCTGAGGATGCATTCCTACAGGAGCAGTGCTATTCCAACATGGATGCTTAAGTTGCAAGGCATGGTAGAGCTTGTGCTATCTAATTGCCAAAATCTCAAGAAGCTTCCAGCTCTCTGGCAGTTACCAGCTTTGCAATTTCTCTACTTGAATGACTTGAAGAATTTACATTGCTTGTTCAGCGATGGTCCTCGCTCTAAGTTTCAAAAATTAAAGAGCATGGACTTGGTGTCCATGCCGAAATTTGTGACATGGTGGGACACAAATGAGGTACTAGGAGAAGAGCCAGTATTCCCTGAGGTTGAGAAACTGAGAATCTGGGATTGTGGAAGCCTCACAGCATTACCAAAAGCGTCAGTGGTTAAAAAATCGTCAGGCAGAGATGACACTGAGTGTCGCTCCGCGTTTCCAGCATTGAGGGAATTGGGGTTACATGGTTTGGATATGTTTCACAGATGGGAGGCAGTTGAAGGGACCCTAGGAGATGAGGTAGCATTTCCTCAGCTTGAGGAATTCGACATTAGGCGTTGCCCAGCGCTAACTACTTTTCCTGAAGCTTCGAAGCTAAGTAAATTACTCCTATCAAGATGCAGTGAAGAAGTATCCCTACGGGCAGCAAGAAGATATATTAATTCATTGACCAGGTTGGAGCTGTATCCGTCAGCCCATGACAGAGGAACAACATTGCAGGCTGAACAAAATTCGATTGAACTAGTGGCACGTGAATTCCCCTCGGAGCTCTGGTATTACAAACGTGCGACCTTTTCTTCTCTCACTCAGATGCACCGGCGCTATGGAAATGTTTCGGACAGCTAGCAAGTTTGGACATCAGTTGCTGTGATGATCTTGTCCACTGGCCAGAAAATTTGTTCCAGGGCCTGGTATCCTTGAGGACGTTAAAGATTGTCCGGTGCAGCACTGACAGGGCTCACGGAAGAAGCTTCAGATGAGCAATCTACGCAAGAACGACATCCACGTCTGGAGTCCCTAGAAATAAGTCAATGTGATTCTTTGGTACATGTCCCAAACCTGTCGGCATCTCTGAGGACGTTAAGTATTTTCAATTGCGACCGTCTCAAGTCCATCGTGTTCGGCCAGCAGGAGATGAGGCTGGTGAGCGGACAAGATCCGGATACGTCTTCATCAATAATTGTCGGGTCTAGCAGTCAGGCCAGTGTGTCAACAGCAATACTGAAGCTGTCATCATCAGCTGATAACCATTATTGCTTCTTTCCTCGCCTAGAATCTCTGGAGGTATCTTTGTGCGGTGGCTTGTCAGAGGTTGCCAATCTTCCTCTGTCCATCAAGACGGTGAAGATTTCCAATAGCAGTAGTCTTGTATCCCTATCAGGCGAGGTCCCGTCGCTAGAAAAACTTGACATTTTTGCATGCTCAAGCGTGGAATCCTTACCAAATGGGCCTCAAGCATACTCATCTCTCAGAGCTCTTCGGATTCACCACTGTAGGGGTATAAAGCTGCTTCCACCGAACCTACAGCAACGTTTGGATCACCTTGACGAGAAAAAGCTAGATATCCACCTTCAAGGTATCATAACCTCGCTCTATTTTCTTGGTTTCTTTCAATTCATAACCTTCAAGGTATCTTTGACGAGAAAAATTTGTGTTCTTAATATTCCAAAGATCTTGAAGAATATTAAGGCTAGAAGATGCACTTCGTTTTAAAATATCGTTTCTAAACGAGGGTAGAGACGTTTGGCTTTGGGAGCTCTCCAGCCAGCAATCTCTGATCCATCTGTGTGGAAATGGACACTGCACGGGAATACACGTCGTCTTCTGCTTGATTGGTGGCTGCGGTCTTCCACTGGTTGTTCCAGATCACACTGCAATGGACACTGCAGACGTCCTCGTGAACAGGGTGGGGAGCACATGGATCACCGCAAATAAAATCAGAGTTTAAAGGCCCGTGGGAAACAAAGAAACAGAGTACCAAGAACCAAGCTAGAAGGCCATGCAGCTACAAATTACAGAACATATCCCAGTAGCCTCATGCGGCATGGTAAACAAAGCATCTTAGTGGCTTCTAACTCTGCAAATAATAAAAACAAAACACACATAATTTATGCCAGTCCGGGGAGAGTTTTTTTTTTCGCGATACCGCCAATGGCGGATTCTTCATTAAGTAGAAGGGAGTTTTGTTACAACAAGAGGGGGAAAACGGTAGTCAAACGATTACCGAACCCCCGAACCAACCAGCACAATACAAGAGCAGCCGAAAACAGAGACCATGAGCAAGAAAAAAAAAAGGTAGTTGAGGATAATATCATAAGTTGCATTGTTACAATGCAAAGATCCAATCAGTCAGAAGTATGTCCACTACAATGCATTTATATACTTCATATATCTAGAATGCCCTGCAAGGCAAATGACAACAGGGCGACATCAGTGCTCAATTGTTCAACGGAAAGGACTAGGACTATGGCTAGGGTCACCATTTGCAGTGGATCACAGTATGATAACATGGAAGCTCAAGTCAAGAAAACATTACCTCCAATGTTCTTAGCTAAAAGATGATACAAATAAACATACTAATTGAAATTTAGAAGTGTTTGTCGCAACACCAGGTAAACCAAATATGGTCACAGCCAAAGGTTATCTGGTTGATTGGGAACACCATAGGGATCAACATCAGGATACACGACGGGCCTCCAACAATTTCTCCAATAGGGAATCCGCTTATGTAATAAAGCCGATCCACTAGTTGATGCTGCCTGACCAGGCTCAGCCAGTCCAAGGTTTATCGTTCTTCTCAGGATGGGTGGGAACATAGATACTGTTACTCTTTCCTCCCCACCTTTTAGGGTTCGTGCAACAAATAGCCGGGTTCCTCCAATCAAAGCTTACAAAGATGGCGAGGTTTCCCAAATTCTCCACTGTCACCCACTTAGCGGGTACGGTGGAGAAATCAAGGTTGAAAACTCTAAAGAACGTATTGCACCTATCAATGCCTATCAACCATGAGAAACGTATCACCACATAAAAACAATCAATCCATCATATAGTTTCTCCAAACACTGCCTTCTCTCAATGCTATGCAATCAGTTTCTACTTTATGTATGGTGGGCTGAGGTGCCAAGCGTATAGAGTGGAGCTCAGCAAAGTTATCAATGACAAACATCTCACCTTAGAAAAACACGATTTGGAAGATGCCTAGGTCTTCAAAAGGATGCTCCAACCAAGAGTTATACCCAACTTGCCACTGGAGAATGGATGATCTTGAGCAAAGGAAAAGACACGTGCTGGGTGATTTAAGGGAACCATCAAGGATTTCCATAGTAGAACATCAACAAGGAGGCACTGATTCGAGTTGGAGAACATAAGATTACCATATGAGCAACCCAAATACTGCATGCGGCTTGGATGGTTGTGGGGTGGTGAACAAGGATGGGAGGAGGATCCCTTTATAGGATCAGTGAGCTGCCACTCGCAGTTGTGCAAAAGACTGTAGTTGATGCGGCTGCGATCACGATGAGGATAATGGATGTGTGATTGCTGGCAGAGAGGTGGGATGTTGCAGTGCAATGTAGATGGGAAGGACGTGAGTACAGCGCACCAAGAGCGGCAGGTTGCAGCAAAAGCAAGGATGTCACTGGATGAGCTAAGGAGAGCCGTCACTTGGTGAAGACACAGGACGTACAAGTCTTGCTCACGGCACGGCAGCGCTTCTTAGATGGCCTTCTTGCAGCATCAGTTTCCCTGTCCATCACAAGGAATTCAATACATAAGCTGAGTGTGATAAACTGTTAGAAATGCAACAGGATCTTCCTATACAGTAAGTAAACAACTAGTTTCCTTCCATTTTGTTGAACTAGAAACCAGAGTAGGACGCCTATCAACACATTAAGCTTAAATTAGTGTAAACCACATACTGGTTGATGATATCAGCAGCAGGATCAGGTTGCACTAATATTTCTGAGTAGCAAATCTAGTAATATTTTCGGAATCATAACAAAGGGATATAGTCCAATCAGTATATCAGGAATCAGAACACAGCCCAATCACTATATAGTGCAGAAATTTATCAATCCTCTCCCACTATTCTGTAGATCCAAAAATACCATAAGAAACAACTCCATAAGCAAGTTGCAATGCCAAAATTAACCCCATATGTCCTATGTGTGATGATATAAGAGGTTTAACATCTGCACTACATTACTAGACCGAGAGCACAATGGCAGGCTCAACTTTTTTTTTTCTCCGGCACATTATAATCTTGAATTTAGTCATACCCATGTCTAACTAACAGCACATCACTACTTGCGAGACCAGCAAGCATCACTCAAGGTGGTATTTGGTCGAGGAGCAGCTACAACTGAAGTGCTCAGCGCCATTCAGAGTTTTGAGAAACATGTCAGAAACAAAGCCACCCGGGGGAGGCCTGTTTGATTGACCAGCAGAGTAGGGGTGTCTTTGAGCCAAGGGTACTTAGCCCTATGGTACTTACTCGAGGCTTTCTGGTTATACGTAAAGGCATTCTGTTTGTGTGTGTGTTTCAGGCTTTGAGCCAAGGATGATCTTTCTGAACTGAACTGAAAAATGATACTGAATAATGCTTATTGGAAACTGAATGGCATTAAGGATCCTTAATGCTACTCAGAAAAGCAGCTGTCAGCGGATCACAGCAACAGGTGGTCATTGCGAGAAGGCTCTCCATTTGCTTCTATTCGTCTCAATATCCATCCAACCAAAGATAGACACAAATAATAGAACCGATCGAGGGTTTGGGAAATGGAGGGCATACGGACCTGAGACTGAGAGCGTGTCAGCACTGGCATTCCCGTCTCCGTTGCTGAGAAGGCGCCTTCGGCGCAGGAAGACAGGACCAAGACAAGGAAGGCGAATCCCAAGTACATTGGAGGCAACTGGGCGCATGAAGCCCAAGCCCACTTCCCGCCTGCGTGCGAGAAAAGGGACGCAGCTCCCTGTAACGTTTAAGTACTCGAGTCCGGCGCTGACTTCGCGATCATTTGTATGAACCAAATTCGAATTTCGCTGTTAATCATTCATCTGCACACTATTCTTCTCCTCCAAGTCTAGCTTCCTCTTCCATTCCCCACCCTACCTGCTATCTCTCTTACATTTGGTATCGGATTCCACCGGTCCTTGGCTTGATTCCTACGCTCGATTCCTGAATTCCATCGGTTTGACCTTGTTTTCACACGGTTTTGAGTTGAGGTTTCCGTAATTTCAATCCTGGAATCGCAACTTGTGGTGTGAGTCATTTGTGTTGGATTCGCCGCGCCCGCCCACGATCACTTCACTTTCGTCTTCAGCGCCCGGTGTGGAGTGATGGACACAACCGAAGATCATCCTCGGCGAGATCAAGTCCCTTGGGAACGCTTTGATGGTATGGATCGCCGCCGACGACCTCGAGAAGAAGCTGGATGGTACCTTGAGCTCGTCGTCCGCCCGTCTCGACAAGTTGGAGGATGCCGCCCAGGTGTTCGACAAATGGCATCCGGGCATGGACGCCCTGATCGATGATCTCCGTGGTGAGGTGAACTGCCTCATGAGCCTGAAGCTAGAGGTGGGCAAGATCTCCAAGTACATGGAGCGAACCATGGTCGATGGTCCCACTATTTCGCCCGGGCATCCACGGTTCGGCCCCAACCGCCGATTCCCCAAGTCGTCGCCCACGCCATCGTCTCCCCGGCGTGATCCTTCAGGATGCGTCGCTGCAAGGACACCCGCAACTCAAGTCCGCACCACCGTTGAAGATCTCTTGTTTGGTTTTGGCTAATTAGTGACACCTAAGGACTAATCTCTCGATGCTAAGTGTTTGACTAGATTGGAGATTGGTCGTGCCGGAGTTGGTGTGTGGTGATTATGGAGGATGGATCGAAGTGATCCAAAAGTTGATCAAGCATACAACTCGGTGAAGTTCGAGATCAATTGTCCCCAAGGCAAAGGTATAACCATAGGGCTTTTGATTTCACACCCAAGACACCATAGAGGGTGTGGGTGGTTATAGGATCGATAAGCCGTACTATAAAGAGGGGAAACTTATCGTACATATCGGTCCTCATGTGCCTTTAGGTTCAAAATTCATATGCATGCATTCTAACCTAAAGAGCTAACTCCGCGCTTGGTGAAAATGTTTCGAAAATGCTAACACATGGTGTCGAGGTGTTCTTCGATGTGTCGGCAACAAGAATCAAGTGGCGGAAGTCGGTTTGGAGCAAAGGCGAAGGAACGACGACGAAACGACGGAAATTCGCAGCTCAGGGTGACCGGACGCAACCGGCCGGAAGCACAAGGCTCGACGGACGCACCGGTCGCGCTGGTCCGGTCAGAATTACGAAAGGGTGTAAACCGGGGTTCGGCCCTCGGGCCGACCGGACGCACCGACCGGATGCTTCCGGTGCTGACCGGAAGCACCGACCGGACGCGCGACCGGACCCGGTTGAGACAGGGGCGATCCACCGTTTGGGCGTTGTCGGTTGTGACCGGACCCACCGGCGACTCGGGCCTGGTGAGTCCGGTCGAGGCGTCCGATCAAGGCTGCGAAAACCGTGGGTTTCCCCCCAACGGCCACATTTTGTGGTGTGGGGTATTTATACCCCCTTGGCTGCCTCTTGCTCTCTCTCTTGGTCATTTGAATCATTCCTAACAAGCTAGAGCAAGCAAGCAAGCCTCCCCCTCTCATTCTTGATTTGAGCTTCATTCTTGAGAGAAGAGTGATCCAAGTGCATTTGCATCGAGTTCTTGCATCTAGAGGCACTTGGGGATCGTTGTGAGCCGGTTGGTTTCTTGTTACTCTTGGAGACACCGCTCCTAGCCGGCATGGAGGATTGGTGGAGTTGTTGGCAAGAAGAGGTGATTGTTTCTTGGCCACCTCCGGTTGATTTGTGAGAGGATTACACACTCCTCGTCGGGAAGACAAAGTGCAAGGAATACATTGCTCGTATCTTGGGTACCACACTTGTTGAGTGGTGTGTTGAGGCCGGCATGGAGGATTGGTGGAGTTGTTGGCAAGAAGAGGTGATTGTTTCTTGGCCACCTCCGGTTGATTTGTGAGAGGATTACGCACTCCTCGTCAGGAAGACAAAGTGCAAGGAATACATTGCTCGTGTCTTGGGTACCACACTTGTTGAGTGGTGTGTTGAGGCTAGCAAGGGCACCACCTAGCTCAAACACCATCCTTGTGTTGGTCGGCACAACCGGAGAGTAACTTGTCGGTGTACAAGCGAACTCCGGGTCAACACATCGACGTGTCTCTTGTCTTGGTGATTGGTTCATCATCTCATTGTGTTGATTGGTTCATCCTCTTCCCGGTGATTGGTTCATAGCCTCTACAAGTCGGTATAACAAGTTTTCTCTCTTGCATTACTTTGCTAGATTACTTTGAGTAGAGAGCTAGCACTTGCTTGTGTAGGTTGTTCTTGCTAGCCTAAGGATCATATTAGGATTGCTCACTAGTTAGAGTAGTGACATAGCCTTTGATTGACTTAGAGATCATAGAATATATTTAGAATTGTCACTAGAGGCTTGCAAGACAATAGAGCTAGCGCAAACCGCTTTACGCCGTGTTTTATACTAATCGGTTTGTTTAGTTGAGCTTGTAGAAATTTTTATAGGCTATTCACCCCCCCTCTAGCTATCTAGGACCTTACAACCGTCCCCGCGAGGACACTCGGCTTGGGCGCATCAACCGTCGCCAATCAAGACGGAGCTGCGCCCATGGCCGAACACATCTGTTCCGCCGGGAGGCTTCGTGGCTGCCCCACGCCCACCGTGGGATTCAGACCAACCCGCCTCGATGGGCACCGCGTCGATGGGGGTGGCTATGGAGTGGTTACCACCCCTGTGGCCACCAAACACTCGGGGTATGTCTCCACGCCACTCCGCCCCTTGCTGCTCCACCACCTAGACCGCGGTTTCCTCCCGGCGTCGGTGTTATGAGTCGGGGTTTCGGGGGGGCTCTCGTGGGGATCAGTCCGGGAAACTACCTAAGTTTGAGGGTGAGCATCCGAAGCTGTGGGTTAAGCAAGCTATGCACTATTTTCGTCTCTACAAAGTTGAGTCTGAGGTTTGGGTGTCTGCTGCTACTATGCACTTCCATGGTGCCGCCAAGCGTTGGTTTTCTTCTATGGATGATGATCTCGCGTCTATGCAGTGGGATCCATTTTGTGTTCAGTTGCTTGCCCGTTTTGGTCGTGATGAGCATGAGCTGCTGTTGCGTTGGCTCTTTCGCATTCGTCGGACCGGTCCAATATCTGAATACATAGAGCAGTTCGTTGAACTTGTAGATGAACTTAAAGCTTATGCCAAACAACCGGATCCCCTGTATTTTGTGTAGCGATTCATAGATGGCTTACGTGATGACATTAAGGTTGTTCTCATTGTTCACAAACCTGCAACACTCGATGCTGCTTGCACTTTGGCTGAACAATAGGAGGAGGTGCTCGGCATGAACAAGAGGGGATTTAGGCGTCATGATGCGGCTGGTCCTTCTAACAAGCCGAATTGGGTGGTGGCTGTTCCTCTACCTCCACTTGTACCTCGAGCTGATGCTGCTGATGCCAAGCGAGTTGCCCCTGGTGCTACAACTGATGAGAAGTTTCAGTCATTGCGTGCTGCTCGTCGGGCTCAGGGTCTCTGTTTTCGTTGTGGAGCTAAATGGAGCCGTGAACACCGTTGCCGTAAACCGCACGATTGCACTTGGTCCAAGAGATTACGGATATCTTCCCTGATGATGACGGTATGCCTGATGACCCTATTCCTGAACCTGCAATTGATGCTCAAGTTATGATGCACTTGCCTGTCGCTGCTATTGTGGGTTCACCTTCAATCAAGACATTCAGTGTGGATCGCCGCCATGGGGTCAACCTCTGTCAATATTGTTGGACTCTGGCAGCTCTCATTCTTTTCTGGATATTGCTTGAGTCTTATCTTTGGTTGGCATCCAAACTCTGGTTCCTGAAGTTAAGGTGCAAGTGGCCAATGGGGCTATCATCAGCTGTGCTTCCTTTCTCGCCCAATGCTTAGTGGTCAATTCAGGGTTATTCCTTTACTGCAGATTTGAAGCTGTTACCCCTCAGTTCTTATGACATGATCCTTGGACTTGATTGGTTGTCCACTTTCAGTCCTATGCAGGTTGACTGGAAGGAGCAGTGGTTGTCTATTCCTTATGAGGGTAAATCTGTGTGCCTGTGGGGAGATTCTGCTATACTACCAGTGGGTTCAGTTATACAGTTGTCACTATTACAGGACACACCTCCTGTGGATTCCACAGTTCATCCCCTGGTGCAGCCTCTATTAGCTGAATACAGTCATTTGTTTGCTCCTCCTTCTGAGCTGCCTCCTAGAAGAGTATGTGATCATTCCATACCTCTGGTGGCTGGTGCTCAACCTGTATTTGTGAGACCCTATAGGTATGCCCCAGTTCTCAAATCCGAAATTGAGAAGCAAGTTGATGCTATGCTCAAACAGTGTATTATTCAGAATAGCTCCAGTGCCTTTGCTTCACCTGTTCTCTTGGTTAAGAAAAAAGACTCCACCTGGCGTATCTACATAGACTACAGATAGATTAATGCTATTACTGCTAAAACCAAGTACCCTGTCCCAATTATTGAGGAATTATTGGATGAACTGAATGGAGCTTCTTATTTCACTACTCTGGACCTTCAAGCTGGGTTTCATCAAATAAGGATGCTGGAAGGAGAGGAGCATAAAACTGCCTTCCAGACTCATTGTGGGCAATTTGAATTCAAGGTTATGTCCTTTGGTCTGACTGGTGCCCCTGGGACTTTCCAAGGTGCCATGAACACCACCCTGCACCCTTGTTTGAGGAGGTTTGCTCTAGTCTTCTTTGATGATATCCTCATTTACAGCAAATCTTTGGAAGAGCATATGCAACATATCAGAGTTGTCTTTGATTTATTGGCCAAGGATCAGTGGTACTTGAAACTGTCCAAGTGTGTGTTTGCACAAACTTCCATTTCCTATTTGGGACATGTGGTTAGTGGGTTTGGTGTGAGTACAGATCCAGCTAAGTTGGTGGCAATTGCTAATTGGCAACTCCTACAACAGTTAAGGAACTTAGATCCTTCCTAGGGTTGGCAGGGTACTATAGATGATTTGTGAGGCATTTTGGCATGATTTCTAAACCACTGACCTCACTGTTGAAGAAGCATTCGTTGTTTGTATGGACATCGATCACTCTACTGCATTTCAGACCCTCAAGGATGCATTATGTCAATCACCAGTATTGGCTCTTCCAGATTTTGTAAAGCCCTTTGCCATTGAGACTGATGCCTCCGAGGCTGGAATTGGTGCTGTATTGATGCAGGAAGGACACCATATTGCCTTTATGAGTAAAGCTCTTGGTCCTAAATCTAGAGGTCTCTCTACATATGAAAAGGAGTGCATGGCCATTTTTCTAGCTATGGATGCTTGGCGCCCATATCTGCAGTTTTAGGAGTTTCTTATCCTTACTAACCAGAAAAGCCTGACTCAACTTTCTGATTAGCGTCTCCACACTTATTGGCAGCAAAGGGTTTTCTCTAAATTGCTTGGACTCCAAAGATCGTATTGTTTCTGAGGCGGCTCTTCCAACCATGCTGCTGATGCTCTATCTCGTCACCCTGATCCTCCTGTGACCTGTGCAGCCATTTCCACTTTGGTTCCTTCTTGGCTGTCAGCAGTAGTGGCTAGTTACTCTTAGGACCCTGCTGCTCAAGACATGATTACCTAGCTGGTCCTGGATGCTGACTCAGTACCTCACTTTACACTCAATTCTGGTCTGCGCTATAAATCAAGAATCTGGGTGGGTTATGATGATTCATTGAAGTCAAGACTGCTATCTGAGTTCCATGCTAGTGCTTGGGGTGGTCATTCTGGAGCCCGAGTCACCTACAGCCGCATGAAGCAGAACTTTGCCTGTAAGGGCATGAAATCCTTTGTTACTCGGTTTGTGCAATCCTGTGCTACCTGTTAGCAAGCTAAATTTGATAGACCCAAGTTGCCAGGCCTCCTCCAGCCCTTGCCGGTCCCTAACATAGCTTGGCAGGTGATTTCTCCCGACTTCATTGAAGGTCTTCCCCAGTCTGGCACCTTTAGCTGCATTATGGTGGTGGTTGATATGCTCACCAAATATGGTCACTTTGTTCCATTGAAACACTCATTCACTGCTGAATTTGTGGCTCAGAGTTTCTTTGATTCAGTCTTTCGTTTGCATGGCTTGCCCCAATCTATGGTGTCTGACCGTGACAGGATCTTCACTAGCTCCTTCTAGGATGAGTTGTTTAAAATGCGGTGGATGTTAAGCTCTGTCGTTCTACGGCGTATCACCCAGAATCCAATGGCCAGACGGAGCGTGTCAATCAGTGTCTGGAAACGTATCTGCGTTGTTTCGTGCTTGCTTGCCCACGCAAATGGTCCTCTTGGTTGACCAATGCAGAGTTTTGGTACAACACATGCTCTCATTCCTCCATTGGTCGCTCACCCTTCGAGGCAATGTATGGCTACCCTCCTCGTTTGATTCCAACCGACCGCATTCCTCGGTTGGCGGTGTTCATCAGTGGATCTCTGGTCGTGGTTGGATGGATCGACTCTCGCAAGACCATCCGAATCGCGTGCCAAGCGGCGCATGAAGAAATATCGCGATCTTCATCATTCGGCGTTCCTTCACTGTGGGTGAGCTGGTTTACTTGAAACTCCAACCCTATGTCCAGACTTCATTGGCACCTCGAGCTCATCGAAGTTAGCATTCAGATTTTTTGGTCCTTACCGCGTGGTTGAGCGTGTCGGCTCAGTGGCTACAAGTTGGACCTTCACGCTCATTCGGCTATCCACCCGGTCTTCCATGTTTCGCAACTGAAGAAGGTAGTTGGTGCTTCTCATTAGGTTATTCCTACACTTCCATCCGACTTTGCTCGCACCTTGCACCCGAGAAGGTTCCGCGGACTCGCTCCGTCGTCCGTGATGGTCAGTCCTTGCCTCAAGTGTTGATCAAGTGGAACAATCTGCCTGTTGAGCTCGCCATCTGGGAAGATTATGAAGCGGTCCATCAAGAGTTTCCCAAGTCCGCGGCTTGGGGTCAAGCTGCGCCTCAAGAACGGGGATGTGAGCACCGGCATTCCGTCTCCGTGAGAAGGCGCCTTCGGCGCAGAAGACGAGGACCAGGACAAGGAAAGCGAATCCCAAGTACATTGGAGGCAATCGGGCCGCATGAAGCCCAAGCCCACTTCCGCTGCGTGCCTTAAAAGGGGCGTAGCTCCCTGTAACGTTTAAGTACTTTCGAGTCCGGCGCTGAGTTCACGATCGTTTATATGAACCAAATTCGAATTTCACTGTTAATCATTCATCTGCACACTATTCTTCTCCTCAAGTCTAGCTTCCTCTTCCGTTACCCACCCTACCTGCTATCTCTCTTACAGAGCGGCGGGATCCTGCAGTCTTGGGTTCGTTAGTCGATGGCTCCGGCGCCGGACGAGCTTGTCGGCTGCTGCGGCGGCGGCGGCCGGCCATGGACTCTGTCGCTTGGCCCTCGCGAAGTCGGCGGCGAGGAGAGCAGCCGGCGATATCTCGTTAGGCTGGTTGGGTATGGGGGCTACTGGAGAGCCCATCTGAAACGAAATGAAAAGCCCAGGTAGGTTTAGTAAGGAGGAGGAGGCCCATTCTCCCTTGGCAGGTCCAGCCATGAGATAATATTTCCAAGGAGGAAGTTCACTTTAGGTTCTCACAAAATTTTCACGAAAATTTGATTTTTATCCCTGAATTTTTGCTTTTTGTTTTCGAAGGCAACGAAATGAAAAGCCTGACCTGGTTGTGAGTGATTCCGAAGGCATTTTTTGTTTTTGTTTTTTATTTAATTAGGTTGAATCTTTAAAAACATAGTACAAAAATCAAATTTTATTAGACTCCGACCTATACTGTGAATATAATATGGTATGCTTTAGTGCAAAGTTTTTGTTTTAGACTAAAATATATGATTTTTGTAATTAATTAGAATAATTGATAGCTACGGTTTATGGTCCAATTGTAGTGAAATTTTTATGGTGGGCTAATTATTGTATTCTTGAGCTATTGTAAAAAAATTTATATTCATTAGATCATATGTAGCATAGTTATAGATTTATTTAGATTTAACAAACATGCATAAATCTAAATAAATCTATAACAAAGTTATACATAATAACAAAGTTATACATAATGAGTACTGAAGAATGTGGTTGCGGGGTATCGTGGGCACACGGACGGACCTTGATGAATGTGGTTGGGGCAAAGAATTGTGTTTCATCATTTGTCCTTTTCTTGATTTTTTTATTTCTCTCCCTGTTTGTATGTACTAGTGGAAATGCACGTGCGACACGCACGTGCTTATAAAAAACAATTATACAATATCAAGCTATAACCATAAAACATTTTAGAAGTCAATTCAGTTTTTGAACGAAGAAGTTAATTCATGTATTATTTAAAATACAGTGAATATACATGTGTGACGCACTATCGCACGTAGCTATTATTATAACTAGGAGAATTCCCTGGCGTTGCTGCGGGAAATAACAAAGAATGCAATGGCCATAAGAAAGAGTTTCATCGTATAATCTCGTCTCGACAGAGACAATCAAGAAGGTTGGAGAGTCAGCTTCAGAAACAACATGCGTATAATTCTTATAGTACTCTAATTTTCTCCTGCATGCTTCTCACTGATTACATAGGCACAATAATTGGAGAAATCACACTTAACAAATAATATGTATCTAGGTATGACCAACCAAACCTTGCTCAGTACTGTACATTCAACAATCTATATCTTATTGTTTGACTCCAAATGATTGTATAGCCATGTCTTTCACGCTTGACAGGAGGTCACCTATTAAGAACTATAAGAACATTCTTGATGGTGGACAAAAGCAGGATCAAGAATACTCCAAACTTACTCTATATGTCCGGCAAAAAAGCTGGGGGCTTCGCACCAACACACCAAGAGGGCCTTGGGACGCCCACGAAGGTTGTTAAACAACCTAGTAGCAGCGAGCACCGCAGCGTGATCACCCAAACCGATCTAGGGATCGGTGGGGGCAACGTGAAGCTTCGGTGACAGTTTGGAAGACCTTCGAACGCGCCTCGGGAAGACCCGTCGGGAGACACGCACCAAGGGTTGTCCTAGGGGCAGCGGATGCGCCTAGAACGCCGGCGGAGAACGCGGAGTTCGTCGTCGAACAACAATTTGGGGTTGGAAGAGATAAAAAGTTGAGAGATATGTTGTAATATGACGATTGGATGTAGATGGGATCAAATCGGCCATGAACCCCTTCATTATATAGGGAGGGTGGTCTTATCCTTTTAGGAAGGCGTCCTAGGACGTTTCCAATCACCAAAAATCGCACCAAACAAGTTTGAAACAAACCGATTTGGATACGATTGGATCAGCCCGAAATCGGGTTGACCGGGGCCGCTACTGATAGCACGGACGCCTTGCCGTCGATGCGTGCGCGCGTAGAGGTCTGCGGCGCAACCCGGCCGGACGCGCTGACCGGACGCTGGACCGGACGCGGGCGCGTCGGTCGGTGTCCGGCCGGCCCCGCTTCTCGCGGCGCGACCCGGCCGGGACGCGACGGACGGACGCTGGACCGGACGCGCCCGGTGAGTCCGTCGGTGAGTCGGTCACCTTCGTAAAGCCGTTTTCGATCCTCCTCGAGAATTTGGCTAAGTCCGGAAATTTGCGGTGACTTGGACCTCCAAAATATGGCTAAGTGCGGAATTTTTGCGGTGGTTTAGCCTATGCCATTTTTTGGGTGTCAACAGTGGGGATCCACAGCAGTGAATACATGGAATGGGATTTCTTCTGCCTCTTGAGAGGTCCATGGTTGTGATCAACTACACTGTTACGAGGCAAGCTAGATTGCATTCCACCTCCCTGCCTTGAGTGCCTACAGAAGTTTATGAATACAATACAAAGCACATTTTAATGATCATGAAATCATTATTGAAGTTACCAATTTGTTCATCTCAATGAATGCAAATGTTTTAACCTTTATACAGGCCTACATGGTACCTTATTCTATGGACAGCCTCCTCTTCATTGACCATGTTTAATAGCATTCTGTGTTCCACATAAGAGACTTTCAACTCTTCTTAGTTCAGTGATTATAGACTTTCTTTTTCCTGCACAAGACCTTTGTTAAAATTTCTTGGTGAGGAATATCATAGGCTAAAGTAGTCACAAATAAGTTTCCATTGATGGAATTACCCATGTTAGGGCATCCGATTGCATTTTTGAGAGAAACTTGTAGATGCAACAACTGAATAGATATATTTCTGCAAAGTAATCTGATTCAAAAGCAAGGCAAAAGAAAAAAAAAGGGTAATTGAGGGCAGTAGAATATATAGTGCCACGCCACATAATATCATACATTCTCGATACGACAGCTAGGAAATGAATGATAGCCTCCATACACCAGTGGAAATACCCATGATGCAATTTTACGACAAACAATACATGATGAGCCAGCGACATCAAAAGGAAAGATGTGGCCATGAGCATATCTTGTGGACGTCTTGTGACAATCGTAAGATTGGAATAAATCAGGCAAAGTGTGTTGAACGCCTGAACTCAAACGTATAGATCACTGGTCAAAAGCAAGAAAGATCAGGGGCAGGGATCGAGTATATATATAGAACTGAATAATGGCGAAGGGGAAGTGAAAAGATCATGGATTCATGGCAGCTGCTGAGGGCGTCGTGGAAGTGAAGAGCTGCATTACTATTTTAGAAACTGTTCACTACAAGAATCCAGCGCTTTGCCGAAAGTGCTCGCCGCACTCGGCAAAGCCCCCTTTGCACTCGGCAAAGGCTTTGCCGAGTGCGGTACTCGGCAAAGTGCACTTTCGGCAAAGAAATCGTCGGCAAAGCATTCTTTGCCGAGTGCGAAATATCGGGCACTTTCGACAAAGGCTTTGCCGAGTGCGAAAAATACTTGGCAAAGAAAAACACTCGGCAAAGATAAAAGTCGAAAAAAAACCAAAAAAATAGCAAAAAATTTTTTTTTGGAGAGAGAGGCCGCCACCGACCAGCTATCACTTGCTCTCAACCATGGTCTTTTTTCCAAGTTTTTTGACACTTTTTTCACACTTTTGCGGCGAGTGGGATTCGAACCAACCTCTCCCCGCGTGTCTACTTGCCTTACCAAAGACACTACACTATCACTTGTGTCTAGATTCGTGATTAGCTCCTCATATATTATACTAAATCGGAAATTCGAATTTTTCAAACGACCTCGGATGCAAAAACTTCCTAAATAAAAATTGTAGACCTTGAAAAGTTGTGAAACTTTGTAGTTGACAACTTTTTGATTTAAAATCGTTTAGGTCCTCAAAAACTGGTTTGAAAGCAGGATTTGCCGAGTGCCTAAAAAGACACTCGGCAAAGAGCCTCTTTGCCGAGAGTGTAAAAACACTTTCGGCAAAACAGGTTTTTCAAAACCAGTTTTTGAGGCCCCAAACGAGCTTAAATAAAAAAAGTTGTCAACTACAAAGTTTCATAACTTTTGAGATCTACACTTTTCATTTAGGAAGTTTTTTTCATCCGAGGTCATTAAAAAAATTCGAATTTTAAATTTGAGAGCACTTTTAGACCTAGTTTTGCATGATAAGATGAATTGAAATCAAAAAGTTTTGTACTATAAATATTCATATCTTTTGGAGACTTACAAAGTTTACTTTGGTCATTTATTTATTTGACAAAATGTTAGTAACATTGTTCATAAATCTTATTAATCTCTCTTCTAGTTGTAGGAAACTATGAAAGGATATGAAAGAGATGTAAGTTTTGTGAACAACGTTATTGATGCTTTGTCAAATGAAGAAATGACCAAAATAAACTTGTAGAGCTTGAGAAGTTATGAAACTTTGTAATTAAAAACTTTTTATTTAAGCTCGTTTAGGGCCTCAAAAGCGATTTGAAAACATGCTTTGCCGAGTGCCAAAAAGGCACTCGGCAAAGAGCCAAGACTCGGCAAAGAGCCGGCTCTTGGCTCTTTGCCAAGTGTTTTTATTTGACACTCGGCAAAGAAGATCTTTGCCGAAAGTGTTTTTTTTTTGCCGAAGTTTTTTCATTTGGCACTCGGTAAATAGGCTCTTTTGCCGAGTGCCCGACGTTTTGCTCTCGGTAAATATTTTTGCACTCGGCAAAGAAGCGGATTCCTGTAGTGGTTGTCCACTCAAGAACTCATAAATGGCTGCATGGATTAAGTAGGCGATGCGTCGATGCGCTACGGCCAGAAGCAAGCGGTTTGGAGCAGCATGCAGGAAGCGGCGGCATTTTCTTTTGCATTGAATGTGGATCAGCAGGAGAGGAAGTAACGATGGCCTTTTATTTTCTTTTTTTGATTGAAGGTGGGTGGAGGCGTTCCCATTTTTCGTAGGAGGCAGCAGGGTTGTGAGGAAGACGAAGGCGAAGAGGCCGCCGGGACGAACAACCGAAGATGCCACGGTGGATGCCTATGTGTCCTATCTGCATGTTCGAGAGAACTCCCCTAGTGGGTCTTGTCTTTATAGGGGTTATAGATTAATTTTTTTCTATATTCACTACACCACAACCCTTAATCAGCAACTTTCAGTCCGTTGCTATATGGGGTATACAGCGTCTTTCCGCCGTGGCTAAAACTTACAGCGACGGACCCCTCGCAGATGCTAATGAAGCCGTGGTTAAATGTATACAATGACGGACCCTCTTTTTAGCCACGGACCGTTCGATGGTAAAGCTTTAGCAACGGACAACCAGTTAGAGCTTTCAGCAACGGATGGCCCATTGCAAAACTGAACTTATAGCAACTGACCGTCCATCGTGCTCAATTTATAATAAAATTATAAAAAGGTGGTCTGAAGGTATAGCTAATAATGAGACATTGGCTATACGTTGTTTCACATACACACAAAAGTGGGGACATTCAAAAGTAATCACATCATCCAAACTTTGATTCATGTATCAAACAAGTACATTATATTATACATGTAATGTCACTTAACATCAAACTAGCCACTTAACATGACAAGTAAATAATTTGTCCAAAACATATGTGGCTACACATTAAGTCCAAACTCTAGCTATATTGAGTTCAAAGAACATAAGACTAACTGCACAAAAGATTGCATAGTGCAGACATCAAAGTGAGGCTTTCAACGCAAGCAAATGATCTTCCAATGTGGTCATCCACTCCACAACTATCTGCAAGTAAAGAATTAGTTATTAGTCACGCACATCCATAAGTATGCAAAGGTTTTCTATGCAGACATTACAGAAAGATCCTCACTCTTCAAATTAATGAGATGAAGGCACACAAATGAGTTGTTAGTTTATTCAGCAAGCTGGAAACTGCCAATTGTCCCAACCATGGTTATTAGTTGAGCATCTTCACTTTATGTTGAGCAATCTAGTTCATTCCAGTTTTCAAACATCTAGACTCGAACAGACCAAAATCATAAGCTTCGCACTACAGTAAAACTGCAAGATCAGAGTAGGCATGTAACATTAAAGGCGATACTATGCTACTCTATTAAATCAGAGTAGGCATAACTAATGAGCAATGAAGAAATTTCAGATCATAGCACCTTATACCACATCAGTCCTACCAAGCAAGGGTGTACTCATGACTCTTGAGTAATTTCCCTCCCATTTAAATTGAGAAGATTGCTTTCTTTCCTCCAATATAAAAACAGGTTTCAACCAAACTTTGTATCCATGAACAGGCAATCTATAGTGTAATATTTCTGGGCATTATAGTTAGGAAGGTACTTACAATGTTTACACAACATATGGCGGTTCATTCGTGGCCCCCCCATGATTTCAGATGCATGTACTTACAGTCTGCAACATGGGTGTCCCATTGCACGCTCTGTGAATAAGATACAGGTGTTCAGCAGCATGTTAAAACTTAAAACATCAGCAGCCATCTACTTGTAGAATCTGGCTGCTTGAAGGAAAACAATAACGGATCAATTTATCATTCAAAGGAGAGGTATCTTACAACAGCATCATCGCAGGCAACCTGATGCAGTAAAGTATAAGTCTAACAGTGTCTTTGGTCCAAATTGGGTTTGCATTTGAAGATTACCTGGGCAATAATCACAATTAGCAGCAGTGTGCAGTAGCTGCACCATATCTGACTGTAAAATTGGAAACTGATCTGATCTGAACAAAACCAAAATAGGATGCAAGGATACACTCACTGATAACCAGACACTAAATATGTTCCAGTTTTCCAGTTTGCTGTCTTGAGAGACAGGATACATGGCTACAGCACCCAGGCACAGGGGCCAGCAGCACCTGCTTCGTGGTCTACCGACAGGGCCAAGGTCTCGCAGATCCACCATGTCATGCTCCAAACGAGGCCGAATCAAAGTACTGTTGATTTAGGCGGATGAATCAATTAACGAATCAAACAATTTCTAAGTGAAACAGTCAAAATGAAATCAGATCGAGATGTGGTGTGGAATCAAATAGAGACATAGTGGGGGATAGGCACAACTCTCACCAATTGATGGCACATTGTTGTTGACACGCTGTTGTCTAGCAGCAGTTAGAAGTTCCTGAAAAAAAAAAGTGATAAAATGAGTAATCTAGCTAAGTTAGTTGTTCGTAGGCAAACAAAAGTTGGAGTAGTTCCATCCTTCACTATTTAATTTGCTTGCTGCATTACAGTTGGACTAGTTCCACCCTTCATCATTATTTAATTTGCTTGCTGCATTACAGCCGACAACACAAAGAGCGAGGAGCTTACCTTGCTGCTATGGATGGAGTAGCCTCTTCTTATGCTACAGAAGATCTGAAAATGAGAGAAAACATTATTACTTCCTACCTTGTCATACACAACAATGTGCAAGAATTGGTTAATATACAAGACAAATTACTTTCTCAACTATTTGGCAAATTTACTTTGGTATACACTTACCATAAATTATTTTTTAGAACTAAATTTTCAGATCATAGATTTTGAGCTGCGACCTTTTGATGTTTGAACCGTTCAACTTGGGAAAAGAAACAATAAACATAAAGGCTGAATTACAGAAAAACAACCCACCTTAGACATTTTACGAGTATAATCAGCGTGTGGATAATAGGTTCAGCACAACAAGAGAACCATGTCCGATAATACTATGCTCTAATTATAGATTAGAAACCGCTGACTGATACATGATTTAAGTGTCCATGTTCAGAGCACATTCTAAGATGTTTTCACAAACAAGCTACTCAAACCAGTAACTAATCAAAACAAAGTATTAGAAATGAGTGACTGCAGGCTACCAACCACTACAAATAAATCACTACATACCAAAACGATAGGCAACCATGATGTGTGCGAGTAGCCGAGTACATAATTGCAAAGCTTCTTCAGATCTAATCATGGAGCATGTGGGGGACAGGGTTAATACGGGAGAGAAGAGACAAACAAGCAGATGAATTTGCAACCCTAGAATTTGCAAACTTCTCAAAATAAGCTAGCACCTCAACTCCTTTATACAGTTTATCGTAACCTAGCAGCAGCTGTGGGCTGATTAAAGTCCACCAGCAACATTTGTTCTCAACGGCTGCCAATTTCATTAGTTGAGGATCAAACACAATAATTAACGCATTCAAAGGGGGAGGAAAAAGGTCAGGAAAGACTGCATACCAATTACCAACACGAACGGATTTTTTTGACGGAATGCGAACGGGGTTAATGCTCTATCGCCGCCCTCTTCATCCTCAGCAGGTGCCGCCTCTCACCATCCATGAGCCGGATGCATCACGGCTGTGCTGGATCCGCTCTGTGTGCCGTCCCTTGGAGAAGATGTTGCCGTCCCTTGGAGAAGGGGATGCCGCCGTAGGTGTGGGGAGGGGGTAGGGCCGCCGCCGCATAGAGATAGAGGAAGCCGTCTCCGTGGCTGACAAGTTGAGGAGGGCGCTGCTGCTGGAGCTCGAGGCGACCGCCGGGGAGGATCAGAGGTGCCACCACCAGATCTAGTTGTGGGAGAGGGCACAGGAACCTTGGCCACCATCTCGCGCCCTGCAGCTCCGCATCCCGCTGGAAATCCCATCGCGGCGGATCCGGAGGCAGGATTTCCTCACGTCTCGTCTCCCCTTCCCTGGCGCCTGGCGGCCGGCCGGCGGGAGCGGGGACTAGACGGCGACCGGCAGGTTGGCTCGGCCGGGCGACGCCATGTGCAGCCTCTCGACTTGAGGGCGGGCAGCGTGGAGCGAGGGTGGGCGGCCGCAGCCGGCGCGTAGCATGAGCCGGGCGGCGGGGTGGCGGAGTTGGCAGCGGAGGCGCGCGGCGCGTGTCTTGGGAGGAGGAGTGGAGGGCGGCGTGTGGCTCTGTGCGGCGGTGGTCTGTGGGTGGGTCTGCGCGTGGGCAGCTTAGGGTTTAGGTGTTTTGGGCCAAAAATAAACTGCATGGGGCCCAAATACATCGCGCCAATGCAAAATCTGTTTAGCAACGGACCATCCGACTATGTTATTCCTATATAGCAACCGACCTTTCAAGGTAAAAGCAGAATAATTTTAGCAACGGACCATCCAATGCCGTATTTAGTTTTAGCAACCGACAGTCGAGACAAACTTTTAGCAACCCACCCTCCAACGCTAATTAAAAGTTTTAGCAACTGAAGTCGATTTGGCGATTAAGTGTTGTGGTGCAGTGATTGTCTACGCAAAAAGATTAAATAAACAGTTTTGTTTTGAACATCATTCGAATAACAGGGGATCATCTACCTCAGTCTAAAAGGGACTTGCAATTGCATGGCCAGAAACTTGAGATGTGATCCTCCTTCTGCATGCAGATCTGTTAGAAAAGTATTATAGCATTATATAGTTGCAGAAATAGGCTTTAGATGATAGCAAAAGTGTTTGAAAAGTACGCACAGTTCTCTCGTTTATAGAACCAATGGTATATTTAGTATTTTACCAAAATGGTTCAGAACTTTTGTAAATTGCAAAAGATCAGGATTAGGTAATTCAAGTTACGTACATCAGACAACTTCATTAGAAACACAAGGTGTCACAATATAAAAAATGGTTGAAAGGAATAGCTCACCACAATTTTGTTCTTTCCTGATTTGAAGTCCTTCCCTCCTCTTGCTTCTTTCCGATGTCCATTTACATTTCTTAAAATGAAATATAGGTTTCACCAAACATAAATAATTGAAAAAACACTAATACAAGGCAACACATCTAAGGAATGGAGAAAAAAATTTGTATGCATCTCCATAGAGAAGAAGTCCAATATAAACCCTGCCATATGAATGAGCTGTCATTATTGTAGGAACAAAAATCCATAAACTTGGATCTAGTTGAAAACCAAACATCACAAAACCGAAGCTATGCATATCATGATTTTGGATGTGCACATAGCAAAAGAAAATTAGATCTCCAATTAATTAATGGATCACAAGATGAACTGCATCACAAATCCTTCCCTCCTCTTGCTTCTTTTTTTATGTCCATTTACATTTCTTAAAATGAAATATAGGTTTCACCATACATAAAGAATTGAAAAAAACACTATAAATACAAGGAAACACATCTAAGGAATGGAGAAAAAAATTTGTATGCATCTCCATAGAGAAGTCCAATATAAACCCTGCCATATGAATGAACTGTCATTATTGTAGGAACAAAATCCATAAACTTGGATCATATTATTATCTAAATTAGTTAAAAACCAAACATCACAAAACCGAAGCTATGCATATCTTGATTTTGGATGTGCACATAGCAAAAAAAAAAATTAGATCTCCAATTAATTAATGGATCACAAGATGAACTGCATCACAAATCCACTGTAAGCCATGGTCAATCTTGATGAATGAAGAGGGGGTGATCTCTTGTCTGTTAGGAGGAAGGAGGACCAGATGTCAAAGCAATGGCAGGGAGCTGCTCACCGGTGTACGCGTTGACGATGGCATCATGACTCTGACTATATGTTCCTGAACATATTTATAGATTTATTTAATTTAAGAATATGGTAAATATGTCATTTTTTTAAAAAATATAATAAGATGAATATAAGTATATAAAACTAAATGAATAATATTAGAGAAGAAACAAGGAACAAGCTAATCAGTAAATCACACCATGAGTGTACCTAATTCATTACATCAGAATTCATGGTATAATTTATTCTTTTCATAAGACTACCACAAACTACATGATTAAACAACATTAATAAATATGATACCAAAGCCATACTTGAGTGTTGATTGAACACTCGGGACATGCCATACTTACATTGTTTCTGTGAACACTCTGAACATCTCGTTATGGCAGAAAACAACAACGATAATATAGAGTTTATGATTTTTTCCCCACGATAGGTAGATAAATTTGCACCTTACTAATTAGCAGTCAAATAGAACTTTCCCTCATCCTGACGTGCACTGAAAAAAGTGAAATATCTGCAAAGTGAAACTTCCGCTCAATGAGAAATAAGATCAGCGAGCGTGCGTTCTATGTATGCCCTCCGCCGCCGCTGGCCTCGTGCAAGGCTGATCCTGCTTAATATTCAGAGAGCGCATATCGCAGGTGTCAAGAACAGCAAACCAATGCATATCCAGAGATGGTTAAGGAATCGGATACCTAGTGTGGTTGGAGGCGTCGAGATGCAGGCGACACAGTGCGACACTGGTGATAGCCTGGAAGGAGACCCTCGGACGATGAGGCAACAAAGGGGTACGGCACATCGATCTCCTCGGCACCCCGCGACCGTGGCGTTGCTGGTGACGACACCGTCGTCCGTGTTGTCGTGGCTCCTGCTCTTCCTTTCCTTGCAGATTTGTTCGGCGCCGGCCGCCGGTGAGCAGTCTCTGGCGCCGCTGCCTAGCAAGAGATGTACTGTTCGTCCTTGTCCGTCCCCGTTTATTCACTTCGTCTGTTGATGATCATGATTTCACAGCCGCCCATGTCCGTCCCCGTTTAAACGCCTGAACCACCAAATTGAATTGAGGAAAAGGAAGAGTTCAGTACGTATCAGAAATAGAAGTAGCCTGGAGTGCAGGAGACAGATGCGTTGGAAAAAAAAATCAAAGACGAACAAATTGATGAGATCCTCGTCCTCGAAAAACTTGTTCTTGTTGTGCTCATCATCGAGGCCCTGGAGGAGGAGGAGGAGGAGGACGGACTCTTCTAGGGCATCCTCGTCCTCGAGGACCAGGGTCCAGGAGGTGCCGCTTCACAAGATGAGATGAGCGACAAGGTCTATCGTCAGCGCCGCTGCATAGATTAGTACACGAACTGATGAGACGAAAACCGTTGGTGAGGTCGCACCGGTGTGATTCGATTATCCGTGTTTGCAATCATAATGTGATGTCGTCCTCAGTTGCCTGGCGTTCCCAAGGGTGCAGACTGCCAGCAGCGGTGGTTTGCTGGTGCCGCTTCACAAGATGAGATGAGCGACAAGGTCTATCGTCAGCGCCGCTGCATAGATTAGTACACGAACTGGTTTATGCATGGATTAGTACAAGAATTGGCGATCACCTCGTACTCTGATAATCTCGTAGGGGCGTTCCCAACCATACCAGACTGGCAGACTGGATCGTTAACAGGTTGGTGGTGCCGCTTCGCAAGGAGAGATGAGTTCCTGTCTGGTTTGTTTCTGCGGGTCCACTTGTCATTGAATGGTGGGTAGTTAAATTTCTGAGTAACAAATCTTTTAGATTTCAACGCCTGTTTATAGTATAGATAGATAGATAGAATAGAATAGACTACAGAAAAAAAGCGTCATTGTCTCTTCGCTTGATTATTGAGGTAGTTGGGGCAAGCCAAATGATTGACATACTTCTTGTGGTGCAGCGACGTGAGGTAAATAGGACAGATGTCACCGTAAGATCCTAAATTATTGACAATAGTAAGGCCAGTCTCATGGGAGTTTCACCAACGTTTCGTGCACATTAAATAGGGTGCCACATCAGCATAAATTCACTTTTTGCATGAAACTAGGAGGGAGAGAGTGAATTCGTTTCACCATGGTGAAACGACCTCGGCGGCGTTCCCAGGCTCGTGAAACCGGATGAAACCAGCGTTGAGGGCTTTGCAGCGTTTCATCGGGTGGGTCCCGCAGCGGAAGGGCGGAGCAGAGCAGGAGATTGGCGTCGCGGGCACCGCCGCGGAGGGAGTCGGCGGCAGCACGGGCACCATCTTCGTCATGGGCACGGCCGCGGGAGGGAGTCGGTGCCGTCGCGGCGCGACCTCTATAGCTGCGGGCGCCGTCACGGGCTCCGTGAAGCAGCGGCGCGGCGCGGCGTCTGCCGTCGCGGGCTCGCGAGCCGCCTTACGCGAGTCGCCGGATCGATACGAAGCTCGCCGCTGGGCGCGTCCTCCTCGTCCGCCGCGGGCGGTGGCTCTACCAGCGGTGTGAGCTCCGGCCGCGGGCTCCATGGGCAAGGCCGCCGTGCGCGAGTGCGGTCACGCCCGCAGCAGGCCGTGGCCTTGAGGCCGACGCGTGGTGGGCGAGCTCGGCCGGGATTGGAGTTCGCCGGCCGCGGCTCCTTTCGCATCCCTTCGCCCAGGCCACCACAGGGAGTGCGCGGTCTTCCACCCGGCGATGGGTGAGCAGCGGTTTGGAAAAGAATTTGGGGAAGAACCGGCGGTGGGACCCACAAATGGATTAAAAATTTTCTGTGAAACTGTACTATGAAACTGATGCATTAAGAGACCCTATTTCACTTTGTTTCACGATAAGTTTCACGTCTTGGAAACAGTGTAGTGAAACCTCCCATTGAGGCGGCTTAATAACTACGACACTCCAGCGAATCATTGGTGTCAATCAATTCTCAAGGAAAACATTGTGCGGCGTGGAGACCAGATCCTCGGCGGTGGTTGCGGAGAAATTAAGCTCCTGCTGCTAGCCCAGCCGCGCGTGTCCGTCCACCGTGCACACTGTCAAACACCACAGTAAGTTTTTTTTTTCTTTTCAGAGGGAGGAGGTGCAATACATTAGCCAAGGAAAGCATCGTTAGTAAGACACGAAAAAAAGGAAGCATCATCATTCAATTTAATTAATATATACACAAAAAGAATGATGTTCATGATGCGTAACTGTTAAAATTATATAGATTCTAAATATACTTTATAATAAACTTATTTTGAATATATAAATATTAAGAGAAATTGATTATAGTTGAACAAATGAGGACCATTGGCGAGGAGCGATCAAGTGGCTACAAAAACAGAGGTAACGAGGAAAAAGTACCAGATTTTCCAATGCATACTAAATAGATGAGACGTACTATAGTTAAAAATATATTCTTATTATTTTTTATTGGATAGGTTTGTGCCCATGCGTTGCTACGGGATAGCTAAACTTTTTATACTATAAACATATAGATCGCACGATAGGATAACAATACTATGAAATTAAACTTGGATACAGTAACATTTTTTAACCCGCGTTGCCTAAGAACACCTGTCACATGACCAATACACAAAGGGCACCACTAGTAACAAAATGATTTTTGCGTGATGTTGCGAAATATTTACCGTGGCGGGCACATAGTTTGTCCGTCCGCGGTTAATACTGTTGATTTTGCATGGCGGGCATTTTTTTTTTACCGTGGCGGGGACATTTGCCCGTCACGGAAAAATAGGTCCATTTTGGAGGCGGGCCTCTTAGAAACGCCCGCAATGCAAAATACCGCGAGGCCTTCTGCTGAGGCCAAACCCACTCCATATTGGGCTAGATATAAGAAGGGACTTAAGGTTTCTACCATTCATTCGATCACTCTTCTCCCCAGCCTCTCTCACCCGAAAGCGACGAACGGGGCAGCGCCGGTCCTCGCGGCGGGCAGCGCTCGGCCTTTCGGTTCATTCTCCTCCTTCTCGCTCGTGGCCCTGTACTCGACCTCCTATGGCGGCGGCGGCGGCGGCTTCTCCACCTCCTATGGCGGCGGCTAGCTCTCCCGGCGTGCGGGGGCGGAGGCCGGGCGAGATCCGGCGCGGGAGGCGGAGGCCGGCTAGATCCCGGCGCAAGGAGGCGGAGGCGGTGACATCCAGCGCGGAGGCGAGATCCGACGCGGCGGACCCTCCCTCCCTCGACACAAAGCAACCCCCTCCCTCGATGCTGCAGCCACCTCCTCCCTCCCTCCTTGACGCCCCCCTCCTCCTCCGGCTGCAAAGGCGTGCGGGCGCTCCTTCTCCGGACGGATCGGCGGGCGGCGACGGATCCGCGGGTGGCAGGCCTCTCCGCGGATCGGGCGGGTGGCGGGTGGGGAGGTGCAATACATTAGGCAAGGAAAGCATCATCGCGAAGTCACAAAAAGGAAGCATCATCATTCAATCTAATTAATATATACACAAAAGAATGATGTTCATGATGCGTAATCGTTAACATTATATAGATTATAAAAATACTTTATAATAAACTTATTTTGAATATATAAATATTAAGAGAAATTTATTATAGTTGAACAATGAGGACCATTGGTGAGGAAGCGTCAGTGGCTACAAAAACAGAGGTAACAAGGGAAAAAGTACCAGATCACGCCCTTCGGCGCGTTTTTCATTAAGCAGAGGAAACAAAAACAAAGTCACAAGAGCTTTACATGGTAACCAAGGTTACCACGAAACCTACGAACTACTTGGATCTAAATTATTGGATTACATTGTAACAAACATGCGCCGGTTTTTGCGTGGACAAAGCGAAGCACTCGGGCACTTATCTCCTCCTCCAAACCACTACGGTTGAGGTCCAACATGGTCACATCGAAACCTCCCCCAACAGCTTATTCAAGCGCTCCCGTTTTGCGCATCGTCATGCCCCCTTGAAAGCCGCATTGAATTGGGCCACAATGTCAGCCGGCACGGCGTTTTCTTCCACCCGAACTCCGAGCTTCCGCAGCAGAACCTTTTGTGCCTGCAGAACGTCGCGTTGGGCTCCCGGGGCTTGGCCGCAAGGCGGCTGCTACGCCCAGTAGTGAAACCGGAGTTATGGCACGCCTTACCTTTGGCTGCTTCACAAGGGGGGTTGCGATTGGCAGACATACATCCGCCACGAGCGTATCCTGCACCGAACGGGCGTCCTCGGCCTGCGGGCGCGAAGCAGCAACAGCGGCGGAGGCGACAACCGAGCACTGCGTCGGCGGTGCAGCGTCGTCCGTGGTGGCTGCGGGCGAGGTGGTAGCAGGTGGGGGTGTCGGTTCCCCCGTCGCGGCGACCTCAGCATCCGTGAAGGTGAGGTGCACCACACGCGGCGGCGAGGGGGGATCGACCGGCTCCGACCGGTCCTCCAGGGCACAAGGGCGTGCGGCGAAGGAGGCCACAAGCTCATCAAGCATCGGGTCAACCCATATCACAGGGTCTGCACCCTCGCCAGACAGAAGCGCTACCGGGTCCGTAAGCATCAAAGTTTGACACCTTGGACCACGATCTGGCCGGCGCCGTCGGCGGCGCTTTTGTGGACGCTACCAACGCCCCGGGCAGCGGCACGGGGAGGGCCATAACTTCCTTGTTCTTGGCCCGTTGAGGGACGGGGGCGAGTGAGGAGTCATGTTTGCTTTCCGGCACGCTGATCATGCCTGCACTTCCCGGCCCGATGGCCGGAGCCCCGACAACGAAGGCAATGCGGCGGGAGTGGCAGCGAGCGGCGATGTGGTCGCACGCCAGACAGTTGAAGCGAGGCCCACCAACTCTGGTGGGACGGGGCGGCGACATCTTGGCGGGCGGTTGTTGGGCAACGCCGATGGCGACAACGAACGGCGGTACGAAACCATCGGCATCGACATCGGGTAGTGGGGGCGTGACTTCGGGGCCCAAGCGTAGATGCGCTGGATCCTGGCGCCGCTGCGAACCAAGGCGGCGATGCGGCGCGCAGCACCCGCCGTGCAGCTCCGGCGGCGCGCACCGCACCTGCGACGATGGCGTCGCCTCCTCCCAGCGAGGAGCAAGGCGTGCGCCCTCCGCCTCTGCGGCGCTCTGCCGCCCGAAGGAGTGGCCAGAAGACCCTTGCGGGGCGGCGTCCGTGCACGACGAACGCTTAGCGGCCGGGGCGAGCTCGTCGTTCTTTGGGACGCGCCGAGGTCGGGGTCCGCCCAACGACTTCGCCTTCGGCGCCCCACCAAGGTACCTCTAGGGACGAATGGGGCGGCGTCGGGGAAAGCGATTTTGTTGGTCGTTGATATTTCTAACACGATCCTTATTAGGAAGGCGAAAGAAATATATATGGGATATCTATCTAATCATGTTAGCTTGGATGTGGGATTAACCTCATGATCCAACAAAGTGAAGTTAGGCGGTGTTAGTAGTGGGATGTAAACTTAGCATCATTATCCATAGTGGAGTTAATCTCACCGGGATAAGTACTCAAGGTATACCACTCATTTCTAGGCATTACCTATACACTAGTCTCGTCACCCTAGCAATAATGCTCAAAGAAATGCGGGTATGGTATTTGTTGATAGGCCTTGATAAAAGAATGAACATGATATACGCAAGCGCCACGAGATAGAAATACCAATTGTAGCACTTCACTGGGAGTAATCCAGGTATCGTATTTATATTTTACCACGGGGAAGGTAAGTCTATGGAAAGTAGAGAGATAGAGGTATATAATGATTTATGAAGTGATTTACTTATGAGATCCACTTACGGTAGTGTAATGCAGAGTAGCCATATGCATCTAACATTACTCAACAGGATAAGTCACGGGATAAAGATAATTATATAAATGATAAATACCCAAGTCTAAGATCATCATATGCCACTAGTATCATACGAGCAATTAGCATGTTATAGAAAGAACAGAAAGAATATTCCTAAGATACTCCTAATCATATATGGTAATGAATACTACAATTAGTGCAATACATCTAGCTATCATGGCAAGTTGGATTACTTGTACACATGGCAATCATTACCAATAACAACCAAGGATGAAACTTGATCATTACCGTAATTATAAGCTCGACTAGTCCTACATTCGGAGGGTGGATTCCAAAGGACTCAACAGGATTTGTCACTCCCCGCGATCTACCACACGGCACGGAATATAGGGTGCAATTGCGGATAAACGTTGTAGAAACACCACGTTTACACATTGCTTATCACCCACATAGTGATCATCTATATGGATGCTATACAATTCCATGCATAAAATATAAAGCAATCTCACTAAACTAAACATATAATCATAGCAAGCATAAACACATAACAATAAGAATATAATAATTATATAGATCAAAGCCATAACAATAGTGTATCAATAATAATACTTACAGATCGAATTCAAGAGTGAAGAACAATGCTCTTGCTATTGCTTGACTATCTCGGGGAACTCAAGATGAACTTAATGTTGAACTAGAACTAACTAGTTAGCTAGCTACTTCTAATATGATGAACTAGGGCTTAGGTCTAGACTTGGTTGGACTTGATGAGAATGAATTGATAATGAATATTGATATCAGCCCTGGGGTCAACTGGTCTTCTTATATAGTACTTGGCGATGAACGTGAACCCTTGGATCAAACCGACCTTCAACAACGGTGTAGATACAACCTCAATGTCGGTGGTAAACCGACATAGAAAAGGAGAGGTCGACAAGGGGACCCACCGGGCGGCCGGCCTAGTTGGCACTGGCGGCCGCCAGGGTGGCACGCCACCTTGGCTTCCCGTTTGTTCTGGTGTCCTCTGGTATCTTCTAGAATGTTTTAGTCCACTTTTCAGGTTGAGTTACTTCACGGTCAAGTCTTGTCATCATATGTCTTGTATATTCGAACTTTCTCCATTCTTCTCTGCAATTATCCGTTAAGTCCCCTGGAAAGTCACGAGAATACCAAAACTTGTGGAATTACGTTAGTTAGACCCCTAGACTTATGTTGGTCTTTATCTTGAGCCCTTATTTCATGTTAATTGACTTATAAAATTATGCTATAACAGGTGTCAACACTGGCCTCGACGAAGGGCCACGAGACCGGGGCTGCGGCGGTGGCGACGGCGACGGCGGCGGCTCCAAGGCTGCGTCTTGCGCCGAAGCGGTCCGAGAAGGACGCAGAGGCGGTACCACGAAGCCATCCTCCCCAACATCGTCCCTCATTGACGGAGGCATCCTCGGCGAGGACCTCGTCTTCCAATGAGCGGCGGCGCCGTGCGAGGCCGACGCGACCGTCGCCGGCGGATCCCGTGCCCGCCCGTCACGGGGGCGCCACTGGAGGTTGAAGGAGGGGGCCGACGGCGGCGGTGCCCACGGAGCAGGCAGCCACCGTCATGGGCCCACCCATAGGACCTCCATCCTTGCAAGATGCCGAGGTGCTGGCCGCCCGGCACCAAGGAGGCCGCTGGTGGGCAGCTGCAGAGGCCGGGACGGGCGGCGACGATGCCGCTGCCAGGACGCTGGCGGCAACAGTGGTGGCCGACGGAGCTGATGTCGCGTCCGGCGGGCTGGGGCACGAGCTCCACGGGGAACAGCCATGGAGCGATGGATCCGTGCCGGGAGCTCGGATCCGAGGTCAGAAGGGTGGGGGCGGACTGGGAAGGGAGATCGGTGAGGGGGGAAGGAGTGCCGTCGCTGTCGCCTGTTATACTGATAAAAAATCAAAAAGTTTAGCCGGGGAGGAGGTGGGTCGGGGGGAACGGTTCCAACGGCTCCATCTGTTGCTGTTGTGAATTGAAAGCCTGCTGGTGGTCACGCTTCGTGGCATCAACGTTTCATGTGCATTATTAATGCAAGGTACAATAATCTCACTCTCTCAGGTCCCAGCTCAGCTGTACATATAGTACGAACCTAAAAGACCAGGCATCGTTATCATGCCTGGTTCAGTGCACCGGCTCTGCTTCCATGAGTTACTCCGTAGATGGTTTCGCAGTTCAGTGCACTGAGCGCACGGGTGGGTTCACTTCATACGTGATGTGTGCAGCGTGTTGTCTGCTGTTGGCGCCGTGCATTAAAGCGGGTGGGTTCATACATTCGTGCCCTCACCATCCAAGACCATGACTTTAGCTTGAGCCCAAGTCCTTCACTTCACACTGCATGAATCTACTTACCAGTGGTCTGCTCGGCGTCCTTTGGGAGCTGAGATCTCACTGTCTGTTGTCGTCGCATCAGTATCACACTCTCTACCACTGTGGAACGAAGTCAATAGAGAGCCGGCCTGTGCTCGAATTCATTTCATCTTCCTCCAAACCAGCTGCTCAGATCCACAACCACTCCCCACACCACACAGCCGCCGTGCTTGCTTGCGTCTTGCTCGTGTGCGCTCTGAGCTCCTGCATCCAGGCGTTCCGATGGCGGAGGTGCTGGCCACCATGGTGGTCGGGCCACTGGTGTCCATGGTGAAGGAGAAGGCCTCCAGCTACCTCCTGGACCAGTACAAGGTCATGGAGGGCATGGAGGAGGAGCACAAGCTTCTCAAGCGCAAGCTGCCCGCCGTCCTGGACGTCATCGCTGACGCCGAGGAACAGGCAGCCAAAAACAGAGAAGGGGCTAAAGCTTGGCTTGAGGAGCTCCGGAACGTGGTCTACAAGGCGAATGATGTCATTGACGAGTTCAAGTACGAGGCACTCCGCCGCAAGGCCAAGGCAGAGGGGCACTACAAGGAATTTGGTATGGATGTCATAAAGCTCTTCCCTTCTCACAACCGGTTTGTGTTCCGTTATAGGATGGCAAACAAGCTCCGCAAGATTTTGCAAGAAATTGATGTCCTCATAGCGGAGATGACTACTTTTAGGTTCAAGTTCAAACCACAGCCGCCAATGTCCTTGAAATGGAGGCAGACGGACCCTAACATCCCAGACCATTCTGTGAACATTGCCAGTGAATCAAGAGTAAAAGAGAAGAAGGAGATTGTTGATGCATTGCTTGGCCAAGGGGACAATGTGGATCTCACGGTCCTTCCTGTAGTAGGAATGGGAGGGATGGGCAAGACCACACTAGCGCAGCTTGTTTACAACGACTCCGCCATTCAGAAGCATTTTCAGGTTCAGATCTGGTTGTGTGTGTCTGAAAACTTTGATGTGGACTCCTTGTTTGAAACAATAGTGAAAGAGGCTGAAAAGAATGGTTGTCAAATGACTGGTGGTTCAACAATGGAAAAGTTTAAAAGTGCAGTGAGTGGGAAGAAGTACCTCCTTGTACTAGATGATGTATGGAACCGTGAGGCCAACAAGTGGGATAAGCTGAGGTCCTACCTTCATCATGGTGCCCCCGGTAGCTCAGTTCTGACAACAACTCGTGATGAAAATATTGCTCGGTTCATGGGGACATTCGAAGCCCATAAGATCAAGCACTTGGAAGAAAGCTACATAGAAAAAATTATCAAGAAAGAAGCATTTAGTGTGCAAGCACAAAAGCCTAATGATGAACTACTCAATATGATTGGTGATGTTGTGAGGAGATGTTCTGGTTCTCCTTTAGCTGCTACAGCAATTGGCTCTGTACTTCGTACCAAGAATACCGTGCAAGAATGGGAGGCGGTATTGAATCGGAGCACAATTTGTGATGAGGAAAATGGAATCTTACCAATACTCAAGCTTAGTTTCAACTGCTTGCCGCCACATATGCGGCAGTGCTTTGCATTTTGTGCAATGTTTCCTAAAGATCACAAGATTGATGTGGGAATGTTGATCCAACTATGGATGGCTAATAGTTTCATCCCAGAGCAACAAGGGGTGTGCACTGAAGTAATTGCTAAACAAATTTTCAATGAGCTGGCTCAAAGGTCATTTTTTCAGGAGGTGCAGCAAGACAAATTTTACAGGCCAATTACTTGTAAAATCCATGACCTTATGCATGATGTTGCACAAGATTCGATGGGAAAAGAATGTGCCACTTTAGATAGCGAACTAAGCCAAAGTGAGGATTTGCTATACTCTGCTCGTCATTTATTTCTGTCAGTTAATATCCCAGGAAATATTGTGAATGCTTCCCGAGAGAAAGGATCTCTAGCTATCCAGACACTGATATGTGATGGGTCCAAAACACCAGATGTGCAGCATTTATCAAAATACTGCAGATCTATGCGATCCTTAAAGACCAAACAAGGTTCATTCTTGGAGCCAAAATATCTTCATCACCTACGGTATCTTGATCTCTCAAATAGTGATATTGAAGCACTTCCTGAATACATTACCATCCTGTATCATCTACAAACATTGAACCTATCCTGCTGTACAAGTCTTAAGCAACTTCCAATGGCAATGAAGTATATGAGCGCCCTCCATCACCTCTACACTCATGGATGTGAGAAGTTACAGAGCATGCCTCCAGACCTCGGACACCTCACTTCGCTGGAGACACTTACATATTTTGTATTAGGTAAAGGCTCGGGTTGCAGTAACATGGGAGATCTGGAGAAGTTGGATCTGCTAGGTGGTCAGCTAGAGCTAATACGGCTCGAAAATGTGACAGGAGTAGATGCAAAAGCAGCAAAAACTTTGTGATAAGAAAAGGCTGGAAGAAATAACATTAAGATGGTCTAAGGATCGTGACGACATGGCAGGTAAGGAGGTGCTGGAAGGTCTCAGACCTCATCATGGTTTGAAGGCTTTGAGGATGCATTATTACGGGGGCAGAGCTTTTCCAACATGGATGTTTCAGCTGCAAGGCATGGTGGAGCTCGTGTTAGAAAATTGCAGAAATCTCAAGAGACTTCCAGCACTCTGGCAGTTACCAGCTCTCCAATTTCTCAAGTTACACGACCTGCGAAATTTACAGTGCTTGTTCAGTGGTGGTGCCCCCGCCAAGTTTCTGAAATTGAAGAGGATGGAGTTGCGGTGGATGCCAGAGTTTGAGACGTGGTGGGACACGGATGAGGCGCAAGGAGATGAGCCGTTGTTCCCCGAGGTTGAGTATCTGATGATCTGGAGTTGTAGATACGTCAAAACACTACCAAAAGCATATGTGGTTAAAGAAACTTGTGGCAAAGATGGAACTCAGTGCCGCTCTGCATTTCCATCACTGAGAGAAATGCAGTTACGTGGTTTGGAGAAGTTTTGCAGATGGGAGGCAGTCGAAGAAAATCTAGGAGAAGATGTAACATTTCCTCAGCTTGAGAAACTTCAAATTTGGGGTTGCTCCAGGCTGACTACTTTTCCTAAAGCACCGAAGCTAAGTACGTTAGACCTACAGAGATGCAGTAAAGAAGCATCCATACAGGCAGCTAGCAGATACATTAATTCATTGTCTAGTATGAGTATGCAATGCTCTAGTCCACTGGCCAGTTCTTCTAGGAGCTCTAGTATGGTGTCACACAGTTCTGATTGTAATAAAGAAGAAAATTCGACTGAAGTGGTGGTACGTGACCATGAATCTCCCTGCCCCCTAGGAGATTTAGTATTACAAGGAGGGTGTGACCATTTCTTCTATCACTCGGTTGCACTGGTGCTATGGAATTGCTTTGGGCAGCTAGCACAGTTGAAAATCGAAGATTGCAATGCTCTAGTCCACTGGCCAGAAAAAGTGTTCCGGGGCTTGGTATCCTTGAGGACGTTAAAGATTATCTCTTGCAGCAAACTGACAGGACTCACGGAAGATGAAACTTCTGGCGAGCAATCTGCGCTTGTACTACAGCAGAGTGGAAACCTGCCACGCCTGGAGTCCCTAGAGATAGAATATTGTAAATCTTTGGTACTTGTCCCAAACCTATCGGCATTTCTCAAGACATTACGTACTAAGCAGTGCGAAAGTCTCAAGTCCATGGTATTTGGTCAGCTGGTGAGTGAAGAGGGCGTTGCACAGACTGTGGAAACGTCATCATCATTGATTGCTGCAGGATCGTCCTCGTCCAGCAGTGAGATCACAATGTCAACATCTGTACTGAAGCCGGTGTCATCTTCAGCCAGCAGTAACTATTGCTTCTTTCCATGCCTGGAATTTCATATACAAGAATGCAGTGGCTTGACAGAGGTTGCCAACTTTCCTCCGTCCATCAAGACCTTGACTATTTCGAAATGCGACAGTCTTGTTTCCCTGTCAGGGGAGGTCCGGTCGCTGGAACAAGTCAGCATTTACGACTGCAAAAGCCTGGAATCCTTACCGAATGGGCCCCATCAAGTATACTCATCTCTTAGAGATCTTACGATTTTAAAATGTCATGGTATAAAGCAGCTTCCACTGAGCCCACACCAGCGTCTCGATCAGAAAGATATAGATCGCTGCCATGAAGGTAATGATCTCAGGTTTCATGGTTCAATTTTTAATTCAATATATAAATGACATACTGTTGCCTAAAACATATCCCGGTTTAATCATTCCAGTGTTAGTTATCAGAAGATATCTCTAAATTCTTATGCACTTGTGCCACCTAAATTCTTTAACTTTTGGGACTACACAAATTAACACGAGGAGCAAATGATATCTCCACTTGTGCAATCCTATGCCAGAATCACAAACTATTTTTTCTCTTATTACAATTATATCTCGCTGGGTCATTTTGCTTACCAAATTAACCGTTCTATCACGTACAAATTATTTTGGCTTATCACACACTACCATGAAACATTGTGTTTACACTTGTGTTGTGTCTTATTCATCCAGAGCAAGTGGAGCTTGATTCCAAACCAGAGTCCATGTCCGATGGAGCATCTACAGCTGTACCACTGAAGCAGCCATCATCAACCAGCACTAACCATTCCGTCGTCTTTCCATGCCTAGAATATCTAGAAATAGGAAAGTGCGATGGCTTGACAGAGGTTGCCAACCTTCCTCCGTTCATCAAGACCTTGAACATTTGTAGTTGTCAGAGTCTTGTTTCCCTGTCAGGAGAGGTCCCGTTGCTGGAAGAACTCATCATTTCTAGTTGCCCACGCCTGCAATCCTTACCGAATGGGCCCCATCAAGCATACTCATCTCTCAGAGTTCTTAGGATCGAAGACTGTACAAGAATAAAGCAGCTTCCACAGAGCCTACAACAACGCCTGGATCGCCTCGAGGAGAAAGTTCTGGATATCCATCTTCTTCAAGGTAATCTCTAGTCAACTTCTCGGTTTCCTTTTTTGAAATTAATATAAATTAACAACACGTGACACGATTAAGTGATAAATAGAAAAAACCTTTAAAATAATGAAGTGTACAGAACATCTAGTCAACCATGCATAGAAGATAATATATGCTTCGTGGTAGTGCAGTCCATACATTGATACACAGTTGGGTTCATACATACATGCAAAGTTTAAGAATCAACACGCCACATTAATATTTGTTACACAGTTGGGTATATATGTCACTCTTTCGGTCCCTACATATGAATTTCAGAGAATAATAATAATAGTAATGTTTGGACGGTGGACTATGGCACTTTACCAGCAATGTCTCTAATTTGACCTTCATTTACATGCATATATAAATTCTAACATCATCTATGGTCAGGGCCAGCAGAGCCAGTACCTACTGGGAGAATTGCAGCATTAATGAGTAAGTTGGAGTGCTTCAGATCGAGGAGGGAGGGCTAGATGAGTGTTGTAACCAAGGTTTGTAATATCTGCATGCTTGATGATTTCTCAGTTTTTTTCTTTTGGAAATTCCAATGATGCTGAATTCCTCGTAGGATCTTTTCCAGACCAATCGTGTTTCCAGACTCTGCAAAAGATTAGTCGTCCTTGCGGCAACCTTTCTGAAGCTAATTTATCTCTAGTGGAGCCGTCTGATTGAAGAAGCGTATTGCATAAACTTTCTTAGTGAGTGAAGTCGTGTGATTGAAGAATGTATTGTCCAGTAAAGCTTGTCTTCCAATAAAGTGATCAAAGGTGCAAGAAGGAGCTGATCGCAGGCCCTGATCGAGTTTGAGCAGAGAGCAAATCCCAATTAAAGACTGCAACCTGAAGAATTTGTTTAGACAGAGTTCCAGGCTAGCTCTCCACCATTTATTGGACCTTCTGTCTTCTTATCGAAATGTAATGTTTTTGAAATTGCATTGTGCTCTAGCACAAGAGAAATAACACAGGTTTGCAGTTCAATGATGTACTATTTTCCCTACACGACTTCAGGGCGAGGATAACTGCTTTGTGAGTGCGCTGTTTTAGTTTTTTGTTCAGTTCAGGGGCATCACAAACTAAAGTCCAACTAACTACAAGAGTTGGGCTGCACACGCCAGCTTGAGGACAATAACTGAGGTGGTTCATTGTAGGATCGTTACCAGACTGCACATGATTGGTGGTTCTTGCGGCTCTTGGAAAAAAAATGTATCGCATACCCTTTCTCAAGCTAATCTCTTTTTTTTTTTCGAGACCGCGCCGTTGCGCGCGTTTTTCATTAAGAAGAAGAAAGTTCAAACAACAAGATGCAACAAAGAACCAAATCATTACCGATGCGATACCTAACAACGATTTGGATACATTAAATGGGATTACATATGACCAATTTGCGACTAACCACCCGCCAAACCTTGGGCTATCTCCCGTCGACGGCGAGTCCCTCGGTGTTGAGGTCCATGGCGGAGAGATCCAAGGCTCCATCAAGAAGCATCTCGAAACGGCGCCGCTTAGCCGGCGGCACACCGCCCTTGAAGATCGCCCTGACCCTCTCCTCAAGGACAGCGGGAGCTTCTCCTGCGACCACCTCCTCGCCCAACACGGAGCAGGGACCGCTCGAGCTCGCGGTCGCATTACCCGTCCTCGGTCGCGCCGCGATACGACCGCTGCGACGTAGTGTGTGGGTGGCGGGCGGCGTGGCGCCCCGCCAGCGGCGCGCCCCGACTTGAGAATCGGCGATGGCAGTGGCACACACACTGCATCCTCAATCTCCCCTGTCGGGACCTCAAAGCCTGCGAGACGGCGGTGACAACCACGTCCTCGAAGACGCCGGGGCGGCTCGAGAGAGCGGCGGGAACCTCCGCAGCGACGGGGTTCCTCGACCATTGGCGACGACGAGCCGAGGGGCGCAAACCCGACTCCACTAAATCAGCACGTCCGGCGGGAGCCGTGGCGCGAGCTCCGGCCCGCGAGCTCGGCAAGCATCGGGTCTACCCGGGGGGGCTCCGCAGCAAGACGCGACTCGAGTGCCAACGGATCGGTGCGGTCGGCGTAAGTTCGGTGCGGTGGGGGACAGTGGTCAACGGCAAAGATCTGTCGTCGGCGTGGGTGGCCATCCGCGCTGGGCTGGGCGACGCCGCTGCGACGGGGGCGGCCGCGCCGGGCGCCCATCCCAGCGTGTGCACTACCAACGATGACGGAGCTCCCAAAGGCGCTGCGTCGACGATGTCGAGGGAGCCGGACGGGCGCGCCCGAGCCCCGTGGTCGCCGCCACCGGTGCCACCACCTTGGCGTGGGCGCGCCCGCACATGGCTCGTGAAGGGCGGCGAGGTGGACGACGATGGTGACGGTGCTTTGCAATCCCGGGCCCGGTGCCTCATGCCAAGGCATAGAAGGCAGCGAGACGAGGGAGGTGCACGGGCGGCGATGTGGTCGGCCGCCAAACGATTGAAGCGAGGCCGACGAGTGAAGGCGGCACAGGCGGCCGACGACGGCAGAGAGGTGGTGTTCGGGCGACGCCTCGGCGACGGCTTTGAACGGCGTGGCCGTCGGCGTCAGCCCGGCGCAGCCTCGCGAGGTACGGTCGAAGGGCGACGAGGAAGGCGCGGGCCGAGCCGTTGGTACGGGCGCACGGCCGGCCGCCGTGGACCGAGTCGCTAGAAGGCGAGCATGCGAGCTGTTGTTGGTGGTACATGAGGGCCATCGGCGTCCCGAGGAGCCGGGCACGGCGACGGCGGCGACGAGACATCGTCGCCCCTCCCCGATGGTGACCGGGCTTGAGGCAGCGTTGCATCCCCACATGGCGCCATAGGGCGGATGAGGGCGTCACCCCTAAGGCTCGACGGGCGGCCTCCAGGTACGTCGGTGGGCGGTGGGCGGCAACTCATCGCCGGAAGCGTCGCCGTCGTCATCCGCCCACCGACGATGCCGCCCCCACCCACCCCGGCGGCTCCGGAGGGAGGAAGGGCGCGGCATGGGGACAAGGTGGACGACCGGCGAAGGCGGGGAGCAGACAGGCGGACGAGGGCGGCGTCGGGGCGGAGGCGTCGCCGTGGCCCTCATCATCCTCCCTCTAGGACGTCTTCAGCGCCGAGAAGCGAGCCGTCCGTGACGCCGAGGCCCACCGCAACGGCCCTACGGGCGTTGTTGGCGGCAGAGCCACCAAGGGCTGCGGTCGTCGAGGCGGGCTCGGCGGCTCCTCGGCGGCCGGCCGAGGTGCGGCCTCGGTGCTAGTGGGATGCGATGAGCGGCGAGCCTTGGGAAGCCGGAGATGAAGCCGTCGGGGTTACGCACGTCCACGACGGCGTCCGATTCAAAGCTCGGCGTGGGGAGGGGCTGGACTCACCCGAACGGGAAGCGGCGGCGACGGGCGGTGGGCGCGGCTCCGTGACTGTACAGGTCGGGAGGGGCCGGATCGCGCCATCCCCAACGGCGGGGAGAGCACAGGTGGTCACCGGTGCCGGGCGTCCGTCGGGCGAAGTGCGGGTGGGGCGTACAACGGTGGAGTGGCATCGACTCCCACCACGAATGGCGCGAGCACGGGCTTGAGCGGCACGAGCTGCCTTCCCATGCTCGTAGATCCGTGGTCGACCACGCCCGGATCCGGCGTCTTCGGGCTGGCGGCGGCGTTGAGGTCCGGCCATGGACGCGGCGATGACGGGCAGCGCGGCTGGCGAAAGCCACCCGCACGTAGGGAGCGAGGGGAGCAGGGGGGGAGGAGAGGGGGAGAGGGAGTGGCCGGGCGCACAGAGGTGGGGGCCGCCAGCCCCGGAGCGGCGGCAGCGTGGGGGACCCCAGCGCGTCGCCCTCACCCGCCCCAACGGTCGTGTAGTTAATCTCCAATAAAGTCCAACTAGCTACTGGAAATGCAGCACACATTGTAGGATCCTACTAACCTATTCGAAATGAAGCTAATCTCCAGCTTGAGGACAATAACTGAGTTGTGCAGCACAAGGCCCAGAGTTTGGGCAGAAAAGCAGTCCTGGACTGCAAGCTGAAGAATTTAGTTAGCACACAGAGCTCCGGGCTAGCTCTCCATTTCTTGGTCCTATTGTTATAATTTTTGAACTACGTTGCATAATTTCTAAATAAGATAGCAGTCCTATCCTATGATGTATTATTTTCCTACATTGACTATCATACATCAACAGAACTTGGCGTGCACTGACACTGACAGGTTCAGTTTAATTTCAGGCAGCATCACAAAATCGAACTAGTGGACTTTCGCTCCACACGCGAATAACTAGGCGGTTCATCTATCCATACGCTCTGATTTGGCTCAATAAAATCAGAGTGAAGACACGGAAAACAAACAGAGGCATGGATGTACGCCAATAGCTAGGGTAAGGGGGAGCACACGGACCTGAGACCGACGGCTCCGTCTTGCGTCTTCCACCAGCGGGCGGCGGCGGCAGCTTCCGTCCACAGGCTCCGTCAAGCGTTCTTGAATCGGACGAGTCGGCCGGCGGCGCCGACCAGACGACCACCAGGGGAGAGGGGCGCGGCACAAGCGGTGAAATCTTGGGCCGGTGTAAGCCCATCATGAGCCCAAGCTCGGAATTGCCGCAAGAAGCCCATGGCCAGCCCGCGACCTTAGATTCTGCATCAACGCAATTGCTACAGATTGCAATGAAGCAATTTCTTCAGTCTGTATTACAATGGCCTACATGTTCCATCCCCAAAGACTGACGTTCAGTTGGCATTGTTCTATAGACTTTTTCTGAAATTCCATTGATGCTAGCTCTTCAAGCTGACTCACTATATGGTGTGTTATCCTTTCTAGGTGGTTCTAAAGATTCGTCTTTCTTGCTGCTCATGGAAATGTATTGTGTACCCTTTCTGAAGCTAATCATCTCCAGTAAAGTCATCAAAGGCGAGGGCTATTACAAGGAGCCTATCGAGAAGGCCCTCAGTTTGAGTAGAAAAGCAGTATCCGATTGCAAGCCGGTAGAAAACCAGGCTAGCTTTGAAATGTAATTTGTTTGAATTTGGATTGTAGTAATCTAGCACAAGAGAAAACACAGGTAGTTGTTTGAAGTTGCTACTATGTACTGACAGGTTTCAGTAAGCTGTTTGAAGGTGCTACTATGTATTGACAGGTTTCAGTATTTGTTCAGTTCAGGGTAGCAGTGCCATGATGTACTAGTATTTTTCTACATGATGTTACAAATTAACAGAGCTTATAGAATATATTGTTGTTTGGTCCAATTGGTGACACTGTGACAGGTTCGGTTCTGTTTTAGAGCATCAGAGTCCAGCAAGCTATAGGTGGTTCACTAAATAAATTCAGAGTGAAGATGCCCATCGGAAACAGAGGCATGGACTGAACGAGTGCCATAATCTAAATTCTGCATCAACGCACCTACTACAGATTACAGACATCTCCCATTAGTCTCATGCGGCATGATAAACAAAGCATCTCATTGGTTTCTAGCTCTGCAAATAACAAAAAGAAAACACACATTGTTTATGCCAGACCAGGGAGAGAACCACTTGCAAACCCACACAATAGAAAGAGTAGCCGAAAGCAGAGACCATGAGCAATAAGGTAATTCATGATAACACTAAATTGAATAAAACTGTAAACTATTACAATGCAACGGAGTCCGTCAGTCAGTGCATTTATATACTTTATTATCTATTGAGACCTGCAAGCCAAATTAAATGACAATAGAGCAACAACAGTGCTCAAAGTAAATATTACAGCCAATGTCTTAGCTAAGAGATCATATTAAGGCAGTAACTGAAATTTGAAAGTGCTAGCCAAAACACTAAGGTAAACCAAAGATGCTCACTGTCCAACATCATAAACCAAAGGAAAAAGTCTACTTTTGGTCCCTCAACTTTGCGAAAGTCCGATTTTTGGTCCCTCAACTTCAAAACCAGGATAAAGCGGGTCCCTCAACTTTTTGAAACCGTGCAGATTTCGTCCCTCGGCGGTTTTGGGACGGTGGTTTCGCTTACAGTAACTCCGGTTTTGCTACAGTGACCGTGGTTTCGTTTTTTTTTTTTTTATTTATTTTAATTTGAATCTTTCAAAAATCATAGTAAATCACAGAAAATTCATAAAATAGAAAATCAATTTTATTGGACTCCACATGAGTAGAGCTACGCAATGAATATATAATATGATATACTTTTGTACAAAGTTTTTGCTAGAAGGTTTTTTTTTTTTTTTATTTAAACTCAATCTTTAAAAAATCATAGTAAATTACAGAAAAATTATAAAATAAGAAATTCAATTTTGTTGGACTCGCATGAGGCGCGCAATAACACGATGACGTAGTTCTTGTGGCTCTTTACTCGGGTTAGGTTAGCTAGGTTTCTTTGTCTTGTCAGAGAGACGTCTGTATTTGTAAACCCGATGGATCCGGCCAATAAATTAAATAGTACACCTATATATCTTTATTGTGTAAATATGCTCATGTGGAGTCTAGCAAAATTATTTTTCAATTTTATGATTTTTTATAATTTATTATGATTTTTAAATATTGAGCTGAAATAAATAAAAAGAAAAAGGCAAAACCTTCATAGCAAAAATTTTATATTAAAGTATACCATATTATATATTCATTGCGTAGCTCTACTCATGTGGAGTCCAACAAAATTGAATTTTCTATTTTATGAATTTTCTGTGATTTACTATGATTTTTGAAAGATTCAGCCGAAATAAATAAAAAAAAAAAAAAACGAAACCACGGTCACTGTAGCAAAACCGGAGTTACTGTAGCGAAACCACCGGCCCAAAACCGCCGGGGAATTTAAATCTGCACGGTTTCAAAAGTTGAGGGACCCGTTTTGTCCCGGTTTTGGAGTTGAGGGACCAAAATCGGACTTTCGCGAAAAGTTGGGGGACCGAAAAGTAGACTTTTTCCTAAACCAAACTAGGTGTGAAACCCCACTAGATGGGCCAAATTGGGCCGGTCCGATTGGCTGGGCTGAAAGCCACGATCACTGTAAGCATCACTGTAGCATGGGAGCTTGCATCAGATGGCGATATCCGTTTGGGATGATGATCCAGATGGTGGAATTTATGGTTTTTTTCAAGGTTTCTTGTCTCCCATCAATGGAGGTGTAGTAGTGTGGTTTCTTTTTGTAATGAGAGGATGTAAATTGTTTTAGTATCAATGGAATTTTTTCCTTATCGCAAAAAAAAAAAACACAATTTGAAAGATGCCTGGGATATCGAGAGGGTGCTCCAACCAAGCGTTAGATCCAACTTGCCACTGCAAAATGGATGACCTCGAGCAAAGGAAGAGATGCGAGTTGGGTGACTTGGGGACCATCAAGGATTCCATAGTCGATCTCATGCTTGGATTTCAATTTGGGAGGCCTTACCGTAGTAAAACCAAAGACATCAACAAGGAGGCACTGATATGAATCGAAGATTATAATATTACCGTATGAGCAACCTAAATAGTGCATGCGGTTTGGAAGGTTGTGGGGTGGTGAACAGCGTTGGGAGGAGGATCCATTTACAGGATTAGTGAGCTGCCACTCACAGTTGTGCACAAGACTATGGTTGATGCGCCTTTGACCACGATGAGGATAACAGATTTTTTTTTCACGAAACGGAAGAACCCGTGTTTCAGGATAACGGATGTGTGACTGCAGGCAAAGAGGTGGGACGTTGAAGCTCAGTGTAGATGGGAAAGAGACAAGTGCAGCGCGCCAACAACGGCAGGTTGCAGCAAAAGCAAAGATGTCACTGGATGAGCTAAGGAGAGCCATTATTTTGGTGAAGCAGACATTCCAGTAGATCTGCCCAGACATTGGAGCTGGATGCGACAGAGGATGTACAGGTGGAGACCGTGGCATGGAAGGGCTTCTTAGATGGCCTTTCTGCAGCATCAACTTTCCTGCCAAACACAAGGAATTCAATACATGTTGGTCAGAAGCGAGAACGCAGAGAGCACTATGATAAACTCTTAAAAATGCAACAAGATCTTTCTATGCACTGAGGGGAAACCAACGATTTCGTTCCATTCTGTTGAACTCGAAACCGGCACTGATGATATCTACATATCAACACACTAGACTTTCATTAGAGTAAACCACACCAGAACCACATACAGGTTGATGGTATCTGCAGCAGGATGTATTATATTTCTGAGTACCATGGCAAATTTAGTAATATTTTCTGAATCACAACAAAGGGTTCTTTGAATTAGCTAAATAGATATGTGCCCAAGAAGAATTGCATGAAGCAACAGAATATAAAATGCTCTCATAACACACGAAGAGTAGGAATCAGAACATGGCCCAACTACTCTGTAGATCCCAAAGTAGCATAAGGGACTACTGCATCAGGCAATGCCAAACTTAATCCCATATATGCAACTGTGTCAGAAGTTTAACCATTATATTATTGTAATTATTTATCTTTAGAAATTTAATTGAAATCTTTCGAAAAAGAAACATTACCTAAAATAGTTAGAGGTTTAACATTCGCATTCCGTTACTAGACCGAAAGCAGGCACAAGGGCAGGCTCAACCCAGGGGAGGACCTTTTGCTTGAATAAATACATTACTGAATAATTCTTATCTGAAACTGAATAACATGATGGAATCACAGCACGGAGGCCATGCATGAAAGTCCATTGCCTGATACGCGTGACAGACATGGATTCTCCATTTGCTCGATCCGGTTCGGCTCCATATTCATCCAACCAAAGACATAGACGAATAATGCATCGAGGGTTTGGGAACTGGAGGGAGTACGGACCTGAGATTGGCGGGATCCTGCAGTGCGGGTTCGTCTATCGATGGGGCCGGCGCCCTACATGGGCCTCGACTGCGGCGGCGGCGACCGGCCATGGGCTCCGTCACGTGGTCGCGCGAGCCGGCGGCGAGGAGACGAAAAAGGAACAAAACACTCGAATCTGAAAAGGGAAAAGTCTAAATTCCCTCTCCTAACTATCACAAAAATTCATTTTTTCCCTCAACGTCAAAATCGGACAAATCACCACCTCTCAACTTTTGTAACCATGCAAATTACCTCCCTCAAGCGGTTTTGAGGGCGGTATTGCTACAGATAACAGCCGTTTGATTTTTTTTTTTTGAAAAAATTTCGGTTGAATCTTTAAAAAATCATAGTAAATCACAAAAAATTCATAAAATAAAAAATCCAATTTTGTTAGACTCCACATGATTAGATCTACATTGAATATATAATATGATATGATTTAGTACAAATTTTTGCTATGAAGGTTTTGTCTTTTTCTTTTATATTTATTTGGCTAAATCTTTAAAAAATCATAGTAAATCACAGAAAATTATAAAATATAAAATCTATTTTTTATACTCCACATGTGCATGTCTATACAGTGTGAATATAATATGGTATGCTTCAAGTACAAAAATTTTATTGTAGCTTTAGATCTATACTTTTGTGTAATTTATTGAAATAATTCGTAGTCTGCAACTTCTATAATTTTTTTTTACACTAAAGCATATCATATTATATATTCAATGTGTAGATCTACTCATGTGGAGTCTAACAAACTTGGATTTTCTATTTTATGATTTTTGTGATTTACTATGATTTTTAAAAGATTCAGCCAAATAAATAAAAAAGAAAAAGACAAAACCTTCGTAGCAAAAAAAAATTTATATTAAAGTATATCATATTATATATTTACGTGTAGATCTAATCATGTGGAGTCTAGAAAAATTGGATTTTTCATTTTATAATTTTTTACGTGATTTACTATGATTTTTCAAATATTCAACCGTAATTTTTTTTTTAAAAAGAAAAAGACAAACCGCTGTTATCGTAGCAATACCGCCCTCAAAACCGCCGAGGGAGGTAATTTGCATGGTTTGAAAAGTTGATGGAGGTAATTTGTCCGGTTTTGACGTTGAGGGAGGAAAAGTAAACTTTCGTGATACTTGGGGGGAGGGAATTCGACTTTTTCCATTCAAAACGACGACGTACATCCCGCCGAGGATAGAGGCCCTTAAAGCCCATCAATGGTTTCGCCCAGTTGGGTCCATAGGTAGGTTCAAATTCTCGGTTGGTAGAGCCTATCGCACGAAATTTAAAGAGTAAATTGGCCGTGGAGCACCGGGTTCGCCCGGATCGTCCACGTCGTCGATTTTTACCGTGGCGGTGCGATGCGGGGTATCAGCGACTCGGCGTGGTTGACTTTTCTGCCATACCGTTGGGCGTGCGAGGCCCTACCCGGGTCTCGGAGCGCGTGGCGTCGTCGTCGCCCCATTGGCCGGATGGAATAGCGTTGTCGCCTCGTTGGTGGCGGCGCCTCGGACCGCATGTCGGTCGAAGGGCGTGGGTTGGCTTGGCATAGGTTGTCGTTAAGATCCATTGGTTGAGAGGCTGGTCCCATCTGTCGGTTGCCGTTGGGAGATAGCATCGGGCCTCGGGTCGCGGCGGCTTCGTACCGCCGTCGTCGGCCCAGCGGTATGGTTCGTGTTGTCGGCCAGTACGCGTTGTCGCTCTCTCGTTCGTTGGGGACCGGCGCGGCGGGGCTGTTACGTTCGTTCGTGCGGCGGGGTCGCCGGGCGGGCGTTTCATGGCGTCCGTGTTTCTACCCTTCTCTGGTTGGTGGGGGATGGACCCACCGGTTCTCTGTGGAGCCCGCGCACGAGGATACTTGGGTCGCTTCGGTGTGTCGTTTGTGGATCGGCTGCTCTTGCTTTAGAGTGATAAAACCACCGGGCCTCCCCTCAGTTCGGGCGCCGTCGCCGTTCTCGCTACGGTGGTAATTCCTCTTCTCTTCCCCCGCCCGCCGGGCGCATCCGTGGCCGGCGGCCGCACGCCGTGGCGGCCGTCCTCCCTCCTCGGCCTGGCCGCGCGCGTGCGGCCGCGAAGCGGCGCGCGGCGCGCCCATCCGGCTTGGCGGGCGCGCGGTAATGCGCTCCTAAGCGCGGCGGCGAACCTGGCGAGAGCGGCGTGGGCATGCTCAGGCCCGGCCGGCGAGTGCGGGGCGCGTGGCGCTCGGGCGTGGCGGCCGGCCCGCGGCGGGCAGGCGTGGGCGTGCGGCGGCGGCGGCGATGCGGCGCTCCCGTGGGCATGCTCAGCGGCGTAGGCACGGGGCGAGTGCGCCCACCTCTCCCAATCCCCTGCTTTGTCCCTGTCTCGGCGAGACCTTGATAAAGGTGGCCTCTCCCTTGCTCCTCCTCTCCCCCTGCCGGCACCGAGGTCCAGTGTTAGTCTATCTTTGGTTGGCCTTGTTTGTGTATATAGGGCCTCCATGACCGGATCTCGCGCCTCCGTAGAAAGCCGACAGGACCTGGCTGTTGGAGGGGAGTCGGTGGCATGGTGGAGGACCTGTGGTGAAGCAACGGTGTCATGCTTCAAAGCATGGTGAGTCATCGCCTCCTTCTTTCCCAACTCTTCCCTACGTTAGGTGTCTTTGTAGTGGGAGGCATGGGTCCTAATTTCCCCAATTTTGCATATACATAGACCTCAGTTCTATGATTAGTGACTATTTTTGATTCTCCAGCAAGATGTGAGGCGCATCCCATGTGCTCGATGGAATGCCCATATGAGATGTGGTAATACATACCATCATTTTCTCAGTATATTATTTGTGCAGTGCAATTGGTTTGCTTATATTCTATAATAGCAAATAATCAATGCACATTGATTTGGTTCAAGTATAATTTCTGTGAATATAGTAGATCACTTATTCAAAAACTCTAGTCCAAATGCAAGCTTCGATTATCTATATCTGCTTTCTTTTTCTTCCTAAATTGATTCGCCATGTTTGTTTTGGTGTACCATTTGATTCATAGAAAGATGGAAGAGAGGATAAAAAAGAAACCAATTTATTTTTTCATCTATCGATTTTTGCGTCTTGCTCTTTGTCTTACGTGGTTGGAGAGTGGAGGGCCATGCCCGATCCAAAAGGCGAGACGGTTGGAGCATTTCTCTCTATGCTTTTTCTTAGGCTGCTTTGTGGTCATGAGGATTTTGGGATTTCTGTTTCCCTTTGCTCATTGATGATGCTTATTCCTCCCCTCTTCGTGATGCAAGGTGGTCAAGGAAGAGAAGGGGTTCTTTCCCCGTAATCGATTAAATGCAGATCTAGAAGAATCGAGGTAAGCTATTGGCGTGGCGGTGGCAGCGTGGTGGCTATTGTTTGCTTAGCGGCTGGAAGCAAGGAAGGAGCTAAGGAAGCGGAGGTGCCTGTGTACCGGTGTTGTTGCAATATATAGGTATATTGATTTCTCATTTTTCCCCCTTTGGTCGTATTGGCTGGTACCGGGCGTGGGCTTCTTTGCCATGATGCCAAGGCTAAGGTTTTGCCTACAAATGTTGGCTACAAGTTGGGTGCCGAGGCTTCTTGACTGGATAGTTTGTGTTGATGATGCTTTTGGGAGTAATTACTAATTTGCACATGTTTGATTTCTTACCGGTTGTATCTATTTTTCAGACTGGGCACCTGCTATGGAAGACAGCCTCGGTGCATGCAAGGTATTCACACATTTACTCTACCTATATACATACATATACTGTGTGCACAAATCTTTTAAGACATTAGTGTGCTATGCTCTTTTGGGTTTCTTCAAGCGCAATGTGCGCTTAAACTCTTTTTGCATGGTTGGCTGCACTTCAGCCAATGGTGGAGATAGATCTTTTCCTACTAATGCTGTGAAAATCTTGTATTCCAAAATGCAAAATAAAAGGGCAATCTTTCTTTGAATAAGAGCAAGTACCCAATATAGAGTACTAGAGCTAGATGGATCTTTTCCTCCCCGTCAGAATTTGAGAGGCAAAGCATTAGGAAATCATGTATTCCAAAATGCAAAATAAAATGGCAATGCCGCTGAATAAGAGCCACCGAACAAAGGTGAGGGGTTCGAGTAATTTCAAAAATTGCATTTTTGTTTTTTTAACTCCTATGCTTGCTTATTTGAGCTGCCAAGTTTTTAAAGCCCTACTATACTGAGGTACCGGTTTCCAATTTACCATTCTCATTTGCCATTGCCTCGTTGACCAAGCTTTTGGCTATTATGAGCTAGAGCTACAGAAGTGTAAATCTCTACGCTTAGGTTTTTTATATAGTGCCTGGTAAGCCCCTTCTATGGTATGTAACTTCCAATTAAATGAGCTATTGTAAGCTATCCATAATTTGTTTTAGATTTAATTTACATTGGCTGCTCTATACAGAGAAAAAAAATGAGTAGGGCTTACGTACCCCAATTACAACTTGATTCTTGGAAAATAACATTCCTCTTTTCTTCTTTTTGTTGCTTCTCTATAGCTAATAACCTAAAAGCAACAATTACTCTATAAATTTTTATTATGATATGTCATTTACATTTTGCCCCGCCAAGTGATTGATGTTTGGTGGAAGCTCAAACAAATTTCTAGCCCCGACAATATGAGTGAACTACGTATCGAAATCTCAATTGATTGTTTCATCTATCTATTCGGGATCTTTGCCACTACATGTATGGGAGATATTTTGTAGCTACACCACGGTGTTTCTATTACTGTGTTGAAATTAATTTGTTGATTTATCATTTCTTTTGTTCTTTGGAAGCTAAAGAATTCAGGTTATGTCCTTTGAAAACCAAGATGATAGTTGGGTGTTTCCCAATGGTCTTTGTGAAAAACCTAAATGAAAGTTGAATGGTTCTATCCGGGCATTGTAAGTTTGTCTTGTGCATCTTGGTTAGTATATTTAATTAACTCAAGAATAGATTGTGAAAGGTGGCTTTGTGCCTTGTGCATTGATAAGAATAGACCGATGATGCTTTACAACAGAATGTGAAGATTACCAAAACGTTTCTCATTCTAGATGAAAAAAAAAGACAATTACTTGCTGTCCTTCTTATTTGATTGCTCTATGACCACCTTTTGTTGTGCGGGACTAAACCTTAAATTAGGTACACTTTGAAAGTAGTAATTGCATTTTGAAGTTGCTTTTGCTTCGCTTAATTTCCTCAAGGTGTCCATATATAATTGTAGAGTAATTGGAAAGATGCCTACCAAGTATGCATCTTCTTTTGCTCGATCCATTACTTATTTTGCTTCCGGGTTTCTAGCTCAAAAGAAGGCATGCCCAAGAAATAAACATCTGTTCTCCATTGAAATCCTTTGCTGAACGTGCGTGCTGAATTGTTGTCTCTTTTGGAGGCTTCGGTCTCGGCGATGCTCGCTTCCAGTTAGGCTGAGATCCTATCAATGGAGCAACCCTTGCCCCTCGCTACCTGTTAAATAGTGCTGATTTGCGATGTCCTTTTGTTGCCCCTGTCTAGCTAGCTATGTCTTCTCTCTTTTTTTGTAACCTGCTCCTAGAGAGATCAGTGCACATGGGCTGCTGCCTTTCAGCAAGTAGATGATTCATAGCACGTGCTGGGGTATTATTGTGAACCATGCAGCTGTGTTTTTATTTCATCAAGATTTTGTATCCTGCAACTTGCTTGACATCTATCTGTTGCCATAATCTGGTTATTGATCTTGAGATGCTAAAATTGAGAGTTTATGGTGCTGCTATCATATCTGTGCTCGTATTGAGAACAATGTCTCCTGTAACATGTTACTTCATATTGACCTATTAGATCAAAACAATGTGCCGTCAACTAATATTAGGTTTTGAGTCTATTGGTCAAATTCATTCTATCGTATCTTAACTTTATTTTGTTTGTCACACAATTGCAAAAGGTTGGATCATTTAAACTTTAAATGATATTTATATGTACCTATGGCCAATCCTATGTACGACTAAGTATTGTTTTAATGTTATGTCTTGTGTAATGTAGATGTGTTGGTTAGACATCTCGCAACTATTTTAGGACACATCTTGCAACTGATTTAGGACAAACCATTGCTTACCATATATGTTCTTTGTCAATACCGTTCCACTGCACAATGTAAGTGTGGCCAGTGCCCCGCGCGCATGGGCGCGCGCAAATGACTAGTTAACATCCCATGCATGAAGGTGAATTTGATTTAGGACCTGTTTGACAAAATGTTCCGAAATAAAGAAAATATCAAAGTGATCCAATTAAGAGAGGGAGGAATCTGCACCAAAATCTTTGACGCCCATAAAGTACGAATTCAATATTTGTTTATGAGTAAATTGCACTCACCATACAACAACTATCTAAATGGGTGCATTTTAGTCTAACATCTTGTAATTTGTTTGATTTAATACAACAACTATCTAGGTGTGTGCATGTAGGCCTGCTAGCGGGCGGGTGGAATTGGGTATTTTGGGCGGGTGCTTAGATGGGGATTGCATGGGCGGGTGCTAATGGGCTTTTGAGATTTACGGGTTGGGTCTGCTGCTTCTGCGGGTTGGGTGCGGGGTGGGGATGGTTTTCCACTAGCCGGCAAAAAGAGTCGACGGCCGCGGCGCGCGAACGCCATGAGGCGGCCTGCTGCTTTCCGCCGGCGCGCGCCGACAGCCACACCACGCGGTTGTGCTCCAGCCGCGCGACGTAGCCGCTCCTCCCGGTGCCGCGGGAACCCCACACGCGCGAACACCTCGTTCAGCACCGCCACGTTGATGCCTTCCGCCGTGCGGCGACGCACCATGAACCCGCGGGACTCAGCTCCGCGCCCGACACCGTCGGCCGCGACGCCACCGCCGGGCGGGGGTGGCCGCAGCGGCACAAAGGCGGACGCAGCGAGAAGCCGACGGGAGGACTGGGATATCGTCGTCGTTGCTGCTGCTGCTGCAGGGGGACGGCGGTCGCGAAACTGCAGAAACCGCCGCGACTTCAATGCAGAAGCGGACCCGGCCATGGTTGCTGCTGCGTCTGCGTTCATATGCAGCTGTATCAGCGGGCATATGCGGGCTTCTGCTGCGTTCATATGCGTCCACCGTCCCGAGCTTGGTCCACGGCGGCTGCATCAGCGGGCCATGGCGAGGACGGAGCAAAGCAGCTGATTGATTGATGACTTGGAATGTTTAATTATACGTGGGTTTTGTGGGTTATATGGGTTGCCATGGGTTAACCCATACTAATGGGGCGGGGTGGGGTGATTAGAAGCAAGCTGATTGGGGAGGGGTGGGTGTGGGGCAGGTTAATCCCCATTAGCAGGCCTAATCATGGCACTGCTACCCTGAATTGAACAAAAACTGAAACCTGCACACGAATAGCAGCTTCAAACAGCTTGCTGGACAAACAACGAAGTGGAAAAATAGTACACACCGGACCTGCTACCTGTGTTTCTTTTGTGCTAGAGCACAATGCAAATTCAAACAAATTACATTTCAAAGGAAAACAATAGGACCTTGAAATGGTGAAGAGCCAGCCTGGTGCTGTGTCTAGTAACCAAATTCCTCAGCTAGCAATCGAAGACTTCTTTTCTACTCAAACTGAGGGCCTACGGTAGGATCCTTGTAGTAGCCCTCGTCTCTGACGACTTTGCTAAAGATTATCTTCAGAAGGAAAGGTATTCAATACATCCTTGAATCAGACCACTTTACTGGAGATTAGCTTCAGAAACGGTACGTATGCAATGCTTCTTTCATCCGAAGACTTCACTGGAGATTAGCTTTGAGAAAGGGTACGCAATACATTTCCATGAGCACCAAGAAAGACCAATCATTTGCAGTCTGATAACATGATCCTACAATGAAGTCAGACACCTTATAGTGAGTCAGCATGAAGAGCCTGCATCATTTGAATTTCTGAAAAAAAGAAAGAAGTCATAAAGCACGCTGAAATGATATTACTAACCTTGGTTAGCTGCAACGTAATTTCACCTAGTCCTGATCACTCCTCGATCTGAAGCATGTCAGCTTACTCATTAATGTTGTGTTCTGCCGAATAGGTACTGGCTCTGCAGGCCCTGATCATAGAAAATATTAGAATTTATTTATGCATGTAATTAAACTTGAAATTAAAGACGTAGTGAAGTGCTATATAGTCGTCCATTCTCTAAGTATTACTATTGGATTTGGCTGGCATAGTCTTTTTAGATTAAGGAGGATGCATAGTCTATTCTCCTAAATTCGTATGCAAGGACCAGAAACCTGAAACACAAAGATGACTATGTATATAGTTAAATGGCGTGTTGATTCTAATTAAACTTCGCATGTATCTTCAAGATTTTTACCCCAAGCGCAATCCCAAAAATTGAAGAATTTATGTGGCAGAAGTGCACAAGTAGAGGTATCAATTAATGACGCACTGTGTACCAATGTGTGAGCTGGTCTGTACTACCACAAAGCATGTATTATCTTCTATAGGCCTGGTTGACTAGATGTTTTGTACACTTCATTATTTTAGTTTTTTTATTTATCACTAAATCGTATTTCTCCTGAGTTGAAAGAAAAGATAGGAAATCTTACAAATGGAATAGTCCAATTATCTTGCGAAAAGCGGGGGTCAACGAAGCAGAAGCAAGAATGCCGGCGTATTATTCATTTATATTAAATTGAAAAAAAGCCTAGAAGTTAACTAGAGATTACCTTGAAGAAGATGGATATTTAGATCTTTCTCCTCGAGGTGATCCAGGCATTACTGTAGGCTTGGTGGAAGCTGCTTTATACCTCTACAGTATTTAATGGTAAGAACTCTGAGAGATGAGTATGATTGATGAGCAGGCCCATCTGGTAGGGATTCCAGGCTTGGGCAATCAAAAATGACGAGTTCTTTCAGTGATGCGAACTCTCCTGACACTGAAACAAGACTTTGACAACTCGAAATCGCCAAGGTCTTGATGGAGGGAGGAAGGCTGGTAACCTCTGTCAAGCCATCGCACTGTCCTATTTGTAGATATTCTAGGCATGGAAATACGGAATGGTTACTGCTGGTTGATGATGACTTCTTCAATAGTACTACAGCTGTAGATGCTCCATCGGACATGGACTCTGGTTTGGAACCAAGCTCCAATTGCTCTGGATGAATGAGATAAAACACGAGTGTAAAGACAATGTTTCATGGTAGTGTGATATGTACATGATAGAACGTTTAATTTATAAGTAAAACGGCCTGGCGAGATATAATCATAATAAAATTCAACAAAAAGATATAATCATAATAAGAGAAAAAATAGTTCATCTCCAGCACAGGAAGCACAAGTGGAGATATTAGTTGTTCCTCGTGTTAGTTTGTGCAGTTCCAAAAGTTAAGAATTTAGGTGGCACGAGCGCATAAGAATTTGGAGAATGATTGAACCGGGTTATGTGTTAGGCAACAGTATGTCATTTATATATTGAGTTAAAAATTGAACCATGAAAGTAGAGATTATTACCTTCATGGTGGCGATCTAGATCTTTCTCGTGGAGGTGATCGAGACGTTGCTGTAGGCTCGGTGGAAGCTGCTTTATACCGTGACAGAATATAATCTCAAGAACTCTAAGAGATGAGTATACTTGATGGGGCCCATTCGGTAAGGATCCCAGCCTGTCGCAATGCAAAATCTCGAGATGTTCCAACGATGAGGCCTCTCCTGACAGGGAAGCAAGACTGCCACATTTCCTAATCTTCAAGGTCTTGATGGACGGAGGAAAGTTGGCAACCTCTGTCAAGCTATAGCACTCTTGTATATCTAGAGATTCCAGGCATGGAAAGAAGCAATGGTTACTGCTGGCTGAAGAAGACACCATGGCCTCACTGCTGGACAAGGACGACCCTGCAGCAATCAATGATGATGACGTTTCGACCGGCTGTACAACACCCTCTTCACTCACCGACTGACCAAATATGATGGACTTGAGACTTCCGCTCCAACTAATATGTAACGTCTTGAGAGATGCCGACGATAGTTTTGGGACCTGTACCAGAGAATGACAAGATAATATCTCTAGGGACTCTAGGTGTGGCAGGTTTCCACACCGTTGTACGAGTGCAGATTGCTCACCAGAAGCTTTGTCTTCCGTGAGTCCTGTCAGTTTGCTGCAAGAGATAATCTTCAACATCCTCAAGGATACCAGGCCCCAGAACACTTTTTCTGGCCAGTAGACTAGAGCATTGCACCCTGTGATTTCCAACTGTGCTAGCTGCCCAAAGCAATTCCATAGCACCAGTGCAGCCGAGTGATAGAAGAAATGGTCACACCCTCTTTCTAATATCAAATCTTCTAGGGGGCAGGGAGATCCATGGTCACGTACCACCACTTCAATTGATTTTTCTTCGTTATTACAATCGGAACTGTGTGACGCTGGACCCATACTCATACTAGACAATGAATTAATGTATCTGCTAGCTGCCTGTAGGGATGCTTCTTCACTGCAATCCTTTAGGTATAACATACTTAGTTTCGGCGCTTTAGGAAAAGTAGTCAGCCCGGAGCAACCCCAAATTTTTAGTTTCTCAAGCTGAGGAAATGTTACATTTTCTCCTAGCGTTCCTTCGTCCGCTTCCCATCTGTGAAACTTGTTCAAACTACATAACTCCATTTCTCTTAATGCTGGAAACACGGTGCAGCACTTGATGTCATCTGCGCCACAAGATTGTTTAACCACAGATGCTTTTGGTAATGCTGTGAGGTTTGCACATTTCCAAATCAACAGATACTCAACCTCAGGAAATAGCGGTTCTTGTCCTTGTACCTCATTCATGTCCCACCACATCTCAAACTTTGGCATCTTCTCCAAGTCCATCCTCTTCAATTTATGAAACTTGGCCGGGGCACCACCACTGAACAAGCAATGTAAATTTTGCAGGTTACATAAGTAAAGAGATTGGAGGGACTGTAGCTGCCAAAGAGCAGGAAGCTTCTTGAGATTTTGGCAATCTTGTAACTTGAGCTCCACCATGCCCTGCAACTCAAGCATCCATGTTGGAATACCACAGCTCCTACAGCAATACATCCTCAAAGCCTTGAGCCCATCATGAGGTCTAAAACCTTCCAGCGGCTCATGTACATCCTTTTCAATACCATCAGACCATCTTAATGTTAGTTCCTCCAACCTTTTTTTACCCCAAAGATTTGCCTCTTTTGCATCTACCGCTGTCACATTTTCGAGTTGTCTTAGCTCTAGCTGGCCACCTAGGTCCAAGTTCTTCAGCTCTCCCATGTTACTGCAACCCGAGCTAGTGCCTAACACAAAACATGTAAGTGTCTGTAGAGAAGTGAGGTGTCCGAGGTTCGGAGGCATGCTCTTTAACTTGTCACATCCATGAGTATAGAGGTGACGGAGGGCACTCATATACTTCATTGCCTTTGGAAGTTGTCCAAGCCTTCCACAATAGGATAGGTTCAATGTTTGCAGATGATACAGGATGGTAATGTCTTCAGGAAGTGCTTCAATATCACTATTTGAGAGATCAAGATAACGTAGGTGATGAAGATATTTTGGCTCTAGGAATGAATGTTGTTCGGTCTTTAAGGCTCGCACAGATCTGCAGTATTTTGATAAATGTTGCACAACTGGTGTTCTGGACCCATCACATATCAGTGTCTGGATAGCAAATGATCCTTTCTCTCGGGAAGCATTGACAACATTTCTTGGGATATCAACTGATAGAAATAAATGACGAGCAGAGCGTAGCAAATCCTCACTTTGGCTCAGTACAGTATCTAAAGTGGCACATTCTTTTCCCATTGAATCCTGTGCAACATCATGCATAAGGTCATGGATTTTACAAGTAATTTGCCTTTCAAATTTGTCTTGCTGCACCTCCTGAAAAAATGACCTTTGAGCCAGCTCATTGAAAATTTGTTTACCAGCGACTTCGGGACACACTCCTTGTTGCTCCGGGATGAAACTATTAGCCATCCATAGTTGGATCAACATTCCCACATCAATCTCATGATCTTTAGGAAACATTGCACAAAAGGCAAAAGCACTGCCGCATATGTGGCGGCAAGCAGTTGTAACTAAGCTTGAGTATTGGTAATATTCCACTTTCCTCATCACAAATTGTGCTTCGAATTAATACAGCCTCCCATTCTTGCACGGTATTTTTGGTACGAAGTACAGAGCCCATTGCTGTAGCAGCTAAAGGAGAACCGGAACATCTCTTCGCAACATCACCAACCATATTGAGTAGCTCAGGTTGTTGTGCTTGCACACTAAATGCTTCTTTCTTGATAATTTTTTCTATGTATATTTCTCCCAAGTGCCTGATCTTATGGGCTTCGATTGTCCCCATGAACCGAGCAATATTTTCATCACGAGTTGTTGTCAAAACTGAGCTACCGGGGGCACCATGATGAAGGTAGGACCTCAACCTATCCCACTTGTTGGCCTCACGGTTCCATACATCATCTAGTACAAGGAGGTACTTCTTCCCACTCACTGCACTTTTAAACTTTTCCATTGTTGAAGCACCAGTCATTCGACAACCATTCTTTTCAGCCTCTTTCACTATTGTTTCAAGCAGGAATTCCACATCAAAGTTTTCAGACACACACACCCAGAGCCGCATCTTGAATTGCTTCTGAACAGCAGGGTCATTGTAAACAAGCTGTGCTAAAGTTGTCTTGCCCATCCCCCCCATTCCTACAATTGGAAATACTGTGAGACCGACATTGTCACCTTTGCCAAGCAATGTGTCAACAATCTTCTTCTTGTCTTCGGCTCTTGATTCAGTGGCAATATTCTTATAATGGTCTGGGATATTAGGGTCAGTTTGCCTCCATTTCAAGGACATTGGTGGTTGTGGTTTGAATTTGAACCTAAAGGTGTTCATCTCTGTTATGAGGATATCAATTTCTTGCAAAATCATGCGGAGCTTGTTTGACATCCTATAACGGAACACACAACGGTTGTGAGAAGGGAAGAGATTTATGACATCCATACCAAACTCCTTGTAGTGCCCCTCTGCCTTGGCCTTGCGTCGGAGTGCCTCATACTTGAACTCATCAAGGATATCATTCGCCTTGTAGGCCACCATCCGGAGTTCCTCAAGCCAAGCTTTGGCCCCTTCTCGATTTTTCGCCGCCTGCTCCTCGGCGTCAGTGATGACATCCAGGACTGCGGGCAGCTTGCGTTTGAGGAGCTTGTGCTGCTCCTCCATGCCCTCCATCACCTTGTACTGGTCCAGGAGGTAGCTAGAGGCTTTCTCCTTGACCATGGACACCAGTGGCCCGACCACCATGGTGGCCAGCACCTCCGCCATCGGAACACCCGGAGCTCACAACACAGGTAGCACAGCTGCAAGGGGGTGTGGAGAAGAGAGTAGTCCTGAGCAATCCTCTTGTGTGCAAAACGCATATGGAGGAAGAGAGGAAAGTATGTGCGCTTGTGATTGGTAGCATCTGCTGGTCATCAAGCACTTCAATATAGAAAGAAAAGCTCGGCATCAAAGTTGCAGGCTTTCGGAAGTGGATGCATCTTTTGGACTCTAAAGCTCAACATCAATTAAAACGCATATATATGTTAAAAAGGCTGGGCAGATGGGGGACGTGTTGGGGGTTTTTTTTTCGACTCCACGCTAATTATTGCCTCCACTAAGGACTCACTAGTGGTGTAACAGCGGCACTTTGATTTCAAAACATCCACTTGCATCTTTCTCGTGCTTGCTCTTGTTCTTTGCTCTCCCTGTGCTCTGGCCTCTAAAGCATCTTCACCCAAGGGCCATGGCAACGCCTCACAGCACCGTGCGCGCTAGTAGACTTGATCTATACTAGAACATTAGGCGCCCTTCGGGCGCCCAATAGTGGTTTGAGGAAAAAACAATATATGATCAATATATACAATCAAGACACTAAGCATAAATATAAATATTACTAAAATCATGAAGAGATATCATAACACCTATAGTACATAGTACAAACCATGAAACATTTAAAAACAACACGAGTTGCATGGCTGTGGCAGCTGTTATGGTTCTATTCAGCCAAATATTATACGATCCTTCACATCACTACCGTAGCAATTACGGTTCAATCTGGCCATACATACATATCCATTAATTCCCGGTTAGAACTCATGACTATCAACACTACATAGCCGATAGCTTAGAATGTCGTCCAAATATACAAGTACCATTACATTATAGTATTATAATGCTGCAGACAAAGTAAAAGAGAGATGGACTTCAGTTGCAATGTAAATCATCACTCCTCTGCAATCGATAGAGGCAAAAGCACCATGAACTTCCTTTGTTGATTACTTATCTTCAACTGTAAACATGAGAGGTCAAGAGTTATTATATTAGGGGAGGGGAGGACCAAGAAATTCAGGTACACATGTAAGGTCAACAAGTTTCAACTTGTCTAAGCATGTGAGGCTGCGAGACCAAGTAAATTCAACTTATCTAAGTGCGCAAGGCAAGGAGCAGCGGCAACCGAAAAGAACAAATGTGAGCAAGAAAGAAAAAATGTCTAACTTATTAAATTAATGGTGCTCAGGATATGAGTGTATCAAGTTTTAAACAACCTATTTTCATGCATGCAATTCTAGTTTTGGTTCAACGTAGCTTGGTTCATCTTCCTGTTTGGAGCTTTGTTACCCTCTGTTTACATTTAAAAAAGGGCTTATTTACTGAACCACAACCATGTCTCTGAAGTTTTTGTTGACCTCTTGACTTGTCACATTTGTATTGTCAGTTATGGAATGAAAGTGTGTATGCAGGGTGTGGGCAACTAACTCTTAGCTTTATGTGCAGTTATTGCCGGTTTTGTCTGAATGACACATATATAAGGAAACATACTCCGTATATGGTAGTTATTTGGAGATGGAAACAAACTCTACAGATAATCTAGAGATAAAAGATAGAATCCCAGATATAGAGCAATTTCATTGAGACTATTACTGAAACCGAGTTTCAGCTAGCTTGCTTGGGTCTTAGATATGCCAAATCAGACACACAACCTTGAACTGTTGTAGTAATATTCTTTCTACATCTATTAGTTGCTGCTGGTTAGCATTTAACTGGTGTGGGCATAAAAATATAGTCATAAACCAAAGCAAGGAGGTAGCTAGGCTTTTCAGTTGCGGGTCACTGTCCACACACCCATCAACATTATCATCTATGGTATATTCATCAAAAAAGCAGGAGTATTTTTTACAGTACACATAGGAACATCATATTTCTGGGTCCTAAAATTCTATCAGGTGTTTAAGTCGAAAATACATAGCTATAGATTCTTGTTAGCAACACCGTTTTCAAGCTAAATGGACTAAATAACATTGCTAATGAGGTAGGTGTACGCACAACAAAGCCTACCACAAATGGATCACCAACAACAATAGCGCAGAATTTGACATCGAGTTATGTCCGGTAACAAAAGCTGGGAACATAAATGAGTTAATAGGAGAGGAGGCTCATAATCTCACATCTTCAAAAATCATTGTCGAATTCGTCACCAGCATCCTCCTCTTCATCGTGTTGGCATCAGCATAATGCACTTCCTTGCGCTGGCATCGTTTAGCCTAAAATAGGAGATGTAACAACGCATCAACAGTTGTACAAGGAAATGCAAACATGCATGAACATATGGCGCATTGTAGAAGCAGGCATATCCAAAGAGTCTGAAATTAGAAACGCACGAGTACCACCATAAGCATAGACAGTGGACAGTGGACTTACAGTTGAAACGCCTCACAAAGGTACACCAAAAAACAAGCAGCAGTTCAGACTTCCACAGAACAGCACCAGAGCCTGCAGCCTTCTCTACAAGATACATAAGCACAATGATGAGATCCTGCTGTCATACAGGTACCAGCGATTATCAAATAAGAAATAAGAAATGAGGATATTTAGTAAGCTAAGCCTTGAACCAATGGCTAGGAGTATTTTTTTCCATACAAATTATGCCTCGTGAGTGTGTGCCTACTCTAGGACTTCGTCACTAAAATCAAATACTTACTGTGAAGCATAGACTATTGGTAACAGATTACAGGTATTTTTTTATAAAGCATGACTACCCTTCCTTTATATGACTCCAAGTAAAGTTCATTGTTCCAGAAGCAGACTGATTCAAAATACAAAAATGCAGATGTATTCAACCAATCAAATAAGCCAGCTATTGTTCTATCTATTTTCTTATAACACAAATGTGGCAATGGCTTTCACTGAAATGAGGCAGCACAGGTGTCCTGTGGATAATTTTTGCTAGTCCTATTCTGCGCTATTGTTGGCTAAAGTGGCGTCAAGCTTCTGGCATCCTATGTGACAAGAGGGTGCCACAGAAGCTAAAAGGGAAGTTCTATAGGACAGCGATTCGCCCGGCGATGCTATATGGTGCTGAATGTTGGCCTATAAAAGGCGACATGTCCAGCAGCTAAGCGTGACTGAGATGCGTATGTTGCGTTGGTTTTGCGGGCATACTAGAAGGGATAGAGTTCGGAATGAAGATATTCGGGATAGGGTCGGGGTGGCTCCTATCGAGGAGAAATTGATTCAACATCGGTTGAGATGGTTTGGACATGTTCAACGGAGGCCTCCCGAGGCGCCGGTGCGTAGTGGAGTTCTAGAGCGGGTAGATAATGTAAAGAGAGGTAGAGGTCGACCTAGACCGACCTGGGACGAGGCGGTTAAGAGAGACCTTAAAGAGTGGAATATCTCCAAGGATTTAGCTTTGGACAGGAGCGCATGGAGGCTAGCTATCAACGTGCCCGAACCATGACTTTGTTTCCTTTTCTATCTACCCTATCTTTATCTTTTTTGTCTTGTGTCTTTTTACGTTCTTTTTATCTTGTTTCATATGGGTTTTCATCTCTAGCCTACCCCAACTAGCTTGGGACTAAAGGCTATGTTGTTGTTGTTATTGTTGTAGTCCTATTCATGTGTGTAGAAATAGCCGTGATGCATCTCATTTTTATTCAGCGATGTGGCAACATGATTCTATCAATAAGCAATGAAAGGTTCCTGTAGAAGCTCAATGTTGGATTGCCTGATTATTCAGTGGGGCACACAACCGAGAATGAATTTCGCATATGCATTCGTCAAACCCAGCAACAAATTAGAATGAACCGATTTTTTTTTTTTTTTTTTTGGCACGGCAATAAGACCAACAACATGTTAGCAGTTACCTATTTTTTCATAAACACCGATAAACAGTTTACTGAAAGCATCACGAGATTATCAGACATACGCACATGTTTTTTTTTTTATTTTTCCTATCGCTTGTACAGGAAAGAAAAACTTCAGTAGTAAGAAGTTTAGTGTGAATAATTGCAGCGAGTAAATCAAATGACCTCTTTTGCGGGGTGGGGGAGTGGCAATAAGACCAGCAACATGTTAACAACTGAGGTTTCATAGATACTTATAAAAAGCCTACCGGAAAGATTATCATAGGCACACAGATGAAGTTTCTACTGGTTTTACAGGAGGAAGGTAAGTTTCAGTAGCAAGCAAACTGAACTGTAAGTTAAGGAAGAGATGGCATACCTCGCCTCACGACACACAAGGAAGAATGTAAGGTCTCCACGGGCTCAAGTCACCGACAGCATCTCCTGGGAAGCTCAGCTACAGGCACAACATAGAACAGCCGATCACACAACAAGGAACCTGCCCACCAACCAAGAGCACAAGAGGGAACAGGTTAGAACGCACACGAGCAAGAGTGTCCTTCGGTCGGGGGAAGCTGACTGCTAGTTCTCACAAGCAGCAAGAATCAGGAAAGGCCAGGTTTGCAACGGGTGGGGAGAGAGCGAATGGTTCAGCTGACCGGGTAGATAAGAGGAAGGAACGACTCACCAGCAGAGGGGGCCGCCCTCGATTTTCGAAGTCGAGATGGCAGGGCCGCCGTGCACTATTCATCAGGTACAGCTCCGTCAGTCGCAAAGGCATGGCCGGGCGCACGCGAGTACGGCGAGCGACGAGCGGCGTCCTTGTGAAGCCAGGCCCCGGGGCAGGTAGACGCACTTGAGGACCTCCTATCGCCAATCGTCCGCCTGGATCTGCCGCTGCACGCCACACCAATGCGCACGGGAGCCTGACTATGGGGCCAAGCGGAAGAGGGGCCCATATGTCATGCACGTCGAGGCTCACCGCTCTCCCCACCTCCTCCCCGAGCAGACGTCGCGCTCTCCCCACCTGCTCCCCCGAGGAGACGTGGCGAAGGCAGCCGGGCGGCGCGGCGATTGGCGACCGGTGGACCTAGCTTCGACGACGTCCCCGCTCCCAGGCCACCCCTTCCTTGCCAATGGGGCCAACGCAGCAGGGGGCCATCAGTCATGGACGCCGAGGGAGGCCGGGAGCGCGCTGAAGGTGGGGCGGCGTGAGGAGGCGCGACCGTGTGCGAGGCGAGGGAGAAGAAGCGCCGCGCCGTGACCGCGTGTCTGCGTGAGAAGCGTGGGGGCTGTGGGGGACCGGGCTGTGCCGCTGTGGGCTTTGCGGGCCTTCGTTCCTTCGTTCGTTTTTTTTTTTTAGGCGACCCTTCTGGCTGGCTAACGCGAGAAAGAAGGCAGGGCCAGATGTCGAGCCATGAGGAGGCCAGCAAGGCTTGAATCGCTGTGGGAGCAGGAAGGTGGGGTGACTTTTAATAACCCCGATATCGTCGAACGCCTCCAACAGACGTCCTTGGCATCCTACAGTTGCCGAACATATTCACGAACGCCATCAAATTTTATCTTCCGAGTATTACTAATAGTAGCATTTAGATAAGCATCCACTTTAGTTCTTATGAAACATTATAGGAAAAAAAAGACAGATCCTAAAAATTCCTATAACAATAAAAAACATATAGACCTCAATTTTATGTATTCTAATATCATCGCTAATAATAGCAATAAAATATATTATGTTTTATTTATTCAAAATTGTCCAATGTCTATTATTATTTTACTATTACTAATTGGAGGCTCGAGCAAGCTACACGTTAATTCTCACCGAGACGCGTTAGAAAAAAAAGATAAATGCTAGAAATTCTCACATTAATTAGAAACATCGACCATTAATCAAAAGGCTCTAACTAACCATAACCATTAGATTCATTTTATTTATTTAATAATTTATTCATCTCTATCGTTACAAATAGAAAATAGCCTAAAATAAAATATAATTGATGAAAAAAAATCTGGCCGCATGGGAGAAAACCGTTTGTTAATAAAAATATATAATATAATAGGTACGGGCGTCCGGTGATCACTTTAAAAGTTGGTTTATATTATAAAATATTGGTCTTTACGTTATTGATCAGCCCAAAATATCATTGCGCAGAAAAACTAATCTAGCTACACGGACTAATAATCGGCCATTGATTAAAATATCAAACACGTAGCCCATGATATTTGTGGTTCGTTAATCTTTAATCTATAGTTAATAAATACAACTAAAAAAATTTGTATCAACCACAACAAAAAAAAAGATCTTCATCTTTAATAATAGCCATTGAATCTATTGTGATTTATATAAAAAAAATTAACCACTTTGTGCCATTATAAAAATAGTTAAAGTAACCCTCAATTTTACACATAATTTACCCACCATTTCCATCATAAAATTTTGTGAAATAAATTTAAATAGGCTCCAATGTACCAATAAATTTTCATAATGATTAGAACATTTAGCCTTTAATTTTGTAGACTAATTGGAGGCTCCAACGAAGCCACCACGTAAATTCTCACCAAAGCGCTACCAATTGTATATAAAAGATAAATGCTAAAATTTCTCTCATGAATCGAAGCATCCGGGCATCAAATCTATAGACTTCGGCAATCGGTAACCATTAGTTCTACTTTATTTTTCTATAAAACTACCCACCTTTTCCATTATTAGAGGTAAAAAGAATGAAAAAAATCTATTATATTTTAAAATCAATATAGCAAAAAAAGGAAACATAAACGCGCGAGCCTAAATGGATTGCCGCAATCCACCTTCCTGAGGAGTCCTTCCAACAGAGAGCAGGAAAAAAAAAAAAAAATCTATTATATTTAAAATCTACGTATAGCAAGAAATAAGGAAAAAAATAAACCACATTATTTTCTCAACCACGGCATATAGGGATTGCCTCAATTCAACTTCCTCACGAGACCTTCCAACGGAGGAAAAAAAACATGACGCTGCCGCTGCAAGGCGGCTCCACGCGGCACCGGTCGCCGGGCAGCTAAGTTGTGGTCCTGGACCGAGCAAGCAAGGAGACAACCAAGCACATCGCAGGCACATACATCTACACCCGCGCTCATGCCCAGATCGACAACACAACAAATTGGCGTGCCTTCTACGACAATCATGGCAAGCTGCCTGTAGCGTTCATGATGCAACGTAGTCTACAACACGAGCAACCATCTTGATACATGGACTCAGTGCAGCCACCGGTCTGATTGACCTAGATCAGGAGACGGATGCCTTGGCTCCATGGGTGAAAAACTAATCTGATTTTCCCTACTCTTGGAGGGCTCGATGAAGGCTCACCGGTATTTTGTGACTCCGACAACCAGATGGTGAGGATGGACAATAAGAGGACATAGATGACACCATGCTGCCAGTAGGATCCTTCAATGTCTAGATGCATGGAATCAGAAAGGACACCATCGAAAACAACTCTATATCTAAATCAACAACACCACTGCGACGAGCAACATCGAGACATGTACGAAATCCATCTGAAACAGCTTTTACCCCAATGATGTCACCACACCGAACAGGTGACACTACACTAATTACTTTCCATCCAGCACCAAAGAGGCATGCGGTGCTACACTGGTGGACACCGATGAGGAAGGATATACACCACACCAACTGCCTATCTACGAACACCGACCAATGAGGAAGGCGACACTGCTACTACACTATCTATGTGCTGATGGACATTGACAATACATGCGATGCTACACCTTCCACACTACACAAGCCGGAGCCGACGTCATGATGAAGCGGACGCGTGGGCTGATGTTGCACTATGCCAAGCATGCACCACTCAACGCCAACAAGGTGAATCACATCTTTGACCCTGGCTACTAAAAAAAAAAATAGCCTAAAATCTACGCATTGAGAAATTTTATCGACAACCATATATCTAGATGACAACTTCCATCGAGCACTTAAGTGTACGCATAGATAGAGAAAGTCGACGTCGACCGTGGTCCAAGCACTAATATCTAGTCATGCACTGGACACATACTTTCAAACCAGCCGCATCAAGGGGATGGAAGGTATGAAGACATTTGTCGGCGGTGTCACAATGTCCGGCAATCATGGCATCTACATTAACATTGGCACGGGTCACATGTGCATACTAAAGGTATGACCATCTTGCTAGATCCTATAATTACAATTTAATTTGTCTCATGTGACATGTATGATATGATCATTCTTAATTTTAATGTTCTTGGATTACTTAAGACAAATAAGTTTCATATAATCTTTATTGACCATCAAGTATAATTTTTGTTAACTTAATAATAATGTCACTAAATTACATTGAAATACATGCTAATGATGCTTAAAAATCGGGGTACATGAACCGTGGACTTAGCAATAAAGCCTATATAGAAAATTTCAATGTCCACAATTATAAGAGATACTTAAACTAATCCAATAATATCTTTACAAATTTTACATCCTATCATTGCGAAAGATAACGCCTTGACCCTACATTTGCATTCAAATTACCTATATAGGGCATTAAAAGATAACGCCAAAAGTTATATACGTGTATAATGTGTACTTAAATTATCCACCCCAACAATAATAAAAAAATTAACAACAAAATTCTCAAATCGATGTCATTGTTCGTATAAGATATTACAAACGATAATTCAACATCCATAAGTACTTACATTACTATAAATATTTAATTTTGTAAGCTTATCAAGTGTGGAAATATATCCATAGTAAACCACATTGTAATGACACTTACAACACACTTAAGTTATATTAAAATTTATGATAATAAATTTTGTAAGTTGTCTTGAAAAAAGTTAATAATTTTGATTTAAATATTATATCATATGAATATTGGCCACTTAGTTTTAAGAACTATTTGTTCAAGAAAACAATATTAATACAATACAACAAAATGAACATCTTGGTTGCCACGGTGCATCTTTGAAACAACTATTTATGATATGGTTAAAACTAAAAGAGGGTAGACTAGGACCAAAAACATGTTTTAATAAAATAAGCCATGGGTGTTTTGAATAAACGACAAATAGTATTAGAATTTCAATTTAATACATGTAACATATATTACAACAACTAGATCAAAAGCTAAAGGACAAAGTCTACATTTTCATAAAATCACATTAAGGAATAGAATAAGAGGTTATACACTTCACGTTTATTTATTTCAATTAAATGCACATGGGGCAAAAATAAGATTAATAGTCAAAATTGTTACTCACAAAACCAATAAAAATTTAAAAAATGGATCCAAAGATACTTACAAAAATCGAAAACATTCACGCAAATCGATAAACTATAATCACCATTGTAAATAATAGGTTTTTTGTCTTATGAATTCATAAGCTTAAAATTTTGGGGAAAATAATTAAATTTAGGTTCATGTTGTCGACATATAGTATACAACTAAAACTAACATAGTTTAAGTAAATGTTTCATCTAAATGTATATTACAGATAGATAGATGTGCTATCTAAAGAAAATAAAACTATGGATATGGATGAAGAAAATATCAATCAATATTTGATAGTTTATCACAATCGAATATAGACTATACGATTTTTTGTTATAGACATTATTTCAGAACATTAGTGTGAGATATTCTTAGTAGTAGTGTCTCATATGATTCTAACCCGTGCGAGAACACAGGTTGATGAACTTGTTATTATAAAAGATATTTTAAATAACTTATAAATTTATACAAAAACTACCTATATTTATCATTATGAAACATTATTTATACTTTAGAACTAGCAAATAAGCTCGTGCGTTGTAACAGGATACAAATTATTACAGGGTCATTTTGACCACTTTAGCTCGGTGATTTATTAATAATCACACCATGTGTTAGGATTCATGATCATCTTGGAATTTGTTTCCGTACTGTTCCTCAATGCATATGCACCCTAACTTACATGAGCACGAGAGAGTTAAAGGTTTATTACGGTATGATCACATTTTATGTTCATGCACCCCTTCTGTCACAGCCGCGACAGGGGAGGGCGGCGGTGACACGGGCGGTGGCGCGGACGATGGCTGCTGCCCTAGGGCAGCGCAGGGGGGGCGATTGTGCGGCGCGGCAAGGGGTAGGGGCGGTGGCGGTTGGAGCGGAGGGGGCAAGAGCGGGGAATATTTTCCTTTATTTGCTTGTCCCTAAAAAATTTACACCCTCCTTGTTTATATGGACCTCCTATGGTACTTGTATCTCAAGCAATCTACGAAGATTTCCTTATATTTCCGGAATACCTTTTACAAACAAACTCTTATTCTTTTCCTAACAGGAGATTTCCTTATAGATTGGAATATCTCCCCGCACACAAAAAAAGTCCTAATCCTAATCCTAATCCAAATCAAAGACGACATGGAAGAGGGAGGAGGTGGCGGCAGCGGCGGCAGCCGCCTCCTGGCCAAGCGCACCCCCTTCATGGGCTGGCTGGGCTGCCCTGCCCCTCTCTGGGCTGGGCTGGTCCTGTACCGTGATACCTTCTTCTTAGTTCCTGTACGGCTACACACTTATTCCATTCCTTAGATTTCTTTCTGTTTTTGTGTTCTAAATTCCCATTCCAATCATGCCGTCGGTCTCTTTCCATTTCAGCATGTTTTTCATGCCTAATCTATAGCCAAACAAACAAACCAAGTTCTTGTACAGGTTTACCAAGCCAAGAAAACAAGAAAGAAAAAAAAAAAAAAATGATTGCTATAGTTTAAACGGCGTAGTAAAAAAAAAAAGATGTTACAGTTAACATAAAAAGAAGATAATGAATCAGTTGCACCGTCGAAAGGATCAAGAAAGGACTAGAGAGTGAGACATAAATAGGCCTATGACAATGTTTGGACCATATATGCACCAATGATCCAAGTTCTTACATCAAATTAAATAGATTTGAAGATGTTAGACCAATATGCACATAGGCCTGCTAACGGATTAACCCGCCCCACACCACCCCTCCCCAATTGCTTCTAATCACCCCACCCCACCCCACCCGCCCCATTAGTATGGGTTAACCCATGGCAACCCATATAACCCACAAAACCCACGTATAATTAAACATTCCAAGTCATCAATCAATCAGCTGCTCTGCTCCGTCCTCGCCATGGCCCGCTGATGCAGCCGCCGTGGACCAAGCTCGGGGACGGTGGGCGCGATATGAACGCAGCAGAAGCCCACATATGCCCGCTGATACAGCTGCATATGAACAGACGCAAAGCAACCATGGCCGGGTCCGCTTCGCATTGAAATCGCGGCGATTTGCCGGTTGCGACCGCCGTCCCCTGCGGCAGCCAGCGAACGACGACGATATCCCGATCCTCCCGTAGGTTTCTTCAGGTGTCCACCTTGTGCCGCCGCGCCACCCCGCCGGGCGGTGGCGTGCGGCCGACGGATTGTCGGACGGGAGCTAGAGTCCCGTGGGTTCACGGTCGCGTCGCCGCACGGCGAGGGCATCAACGTAGCGGCGCTGAACGAGGTGTTCGGCGCGTGGGGTTCCAGCGGCGCCGGGAGGAGCGGCTGCGTCGCGCGACCGGAGCACGCGGCGTGGTGTGGCTGCCGCCGGCGGCCGGCCGAGGAAGCTGCAGGCCGCCTCGTGGCGTTCGCCGCGGCCGTCGACTCTTTTTGCCGTCTAGTGGAAAACCATCCCCACCCCGCACCCAATCCCAGCAGACCCAACCCGCCCCAACCTATAAATCTCAAAAGCCCATTAGCACCCGCCCATGCAATCTCCATCTAAGCACCCGGTCCAAAATACCCAATTCCACCCGCCCCGCTAGCAGGCCTAGCCATGATGTACTACTTTTAAGCTGAACTTGGTTAGCACTGACACTAACATGTTCAGGCAGCATCACAAAATCGAAATAGGTGGTTTATCTATCCATGCGCTCTGATTTGGCTCAACAAAATCAGAGTTTAGAGAAGGAAAACAAACAGAGGCATGGATCTAATGAGTGCTAGGTTAACTAGTGTAAGGGGAAGCACACGGACCTGAGATCGACGGCTCCGTCTTGCGTCTTCCATCAGCGGGCGGCTGTGGCAGCGGCGGCTTCCGTCCACGGGCTCCGTAAAAGTGTTCCTGAATCGGATGAGTCGGCCGGCGGCGAGGGCGACCGCCGACCAGACGACCGACCAGGGCGAGGGGCGGCACAAGCGGTGAAATCTTGGGCCGGTGTAGTAAGCCCATCATGTCTGCGTCTGGCCCATGCTTTGGGTCGGGCCCAAATAAGAGAGAGCAGCTCTGAGTGGCCGCAAGACGCAATTTGCTACAGATTGCAATGAAGCAATTTCTTCAGCATATGTATTAGTATTACAGTGACCTACATTGTCAGTTCAATCTATGACTTTAAAAATTGGATGGGCATTGCTCTCTAGACTTTTTTTCTGGACATCATGATGTGACTTCATTGTAGGATCGTGTTACCAGACTCTGCAAAGGATTGGTCTTTCTTGCTGCTCATGGAAATGTATTGCATACCCTTTCTGAAACTAATCTCCACTGAAGTCTTCCGATGCAAGAAGTATTATATTGCATGCGTATCCCTTTCTGAAGCTAATCTCCAGTAAAGTCATCAAAGGCGAGGGCTACTACAAGGAGCCTATCGAGAAGGCCCTCAGTTTGAGTAGAAAAGCAGTCTCCGATTGCAAGCCAGGTAGAAAACCAGGCTAGCTTTTCACCATTTCTGGGTCCAATTGTTTTCCTTTGAAATGTAATTTGTTTGAATTTGGATTGTATACTCTAGCACAAGAGAAACGCAGGTAGCAGTTCCGTTGTACTATTTTTCTACTTCGTTTGTCCAGCAAGCTGTTTGAAGTTGCTACTACGTGTGCCCTGACGGGTTTCAGTTTTTATTCAGTTCAGGGTAGCAGTGCCATGGTGTGCTAGTATTTTTCTACATTATGTTACAGATCAGCAGCTTATATAATATCGTTGTTGTTTGGCAAACTACGCTAAGCTGCTAATTTGGTGACAGTGCTCTTTCTACGCTAAGCAGCGTCAGAGTCCACCCAACTATAGGTGGTTCACTAAATAAAATCGGAGTGAACTTGCCCATGGGCAACAAACAAACAGAGGCGTGAATTGAACCAGTGCCATGAACCAAGAAGCCATCGACTGCCCGTGATCCGAATTCTGCATCAACACAGCTACTACAGACATCTCCCAGTAGCCTCATGCGGAAAATAATCTAATTGGTGGTTTCTAGCTCTGCAATAAATAAAAAGAAAACACACATTGTTTATGCTAGATCAGGGAGAGAACCACTTGCAAACCAGCACAATAGAAAGAGCAGCCGAAAGCAGAGATCATGAGCATTAAGGTTATTCATGATAACACGACAATTGAAGAAAACTGTAAATCGTTACAATGCAATGGAGTCCATCAGTCAGTAATTGAAATTTGAATCAGAACACACATTGTTTATATACTTTATGTATCTATTGAGACATGCAAGCCAAATTAAATGATAATAGAGCAACACCAGTGCTAGGCCACACCATTTGCACTTGATGACAGTACAATCAACTTGTCTGAACACGATAACATGGAATGCCAACTCAAGAAAATATTACATCCAATGTTCTTAGCTAAGAGTTCATACCAAAGATGCTCACTGCCTTACATCATAAACCAAACTAGGAAACACCCAAAGATTATCTGGTTGACTGGGAATGCCATATGGATAAGCATCAGGATAGACAACGGGCCTCCAATTTGTAGACACTGCCTGACCAAGCTCAACCACACTCCAAGGTTTATCATTCTTCTTAGATTGGGCGGCAACATAGATACAGTTACTCTTTCCTACCCATCTTTCAGGGTCCGTGCAGCAAAATGGCTGGTTCTTTTGATCAAAACTTACAAAGATGGCATGGTTTCCCAAGTCCTCCATCTTCACCCACTTAGGTGGTACGATGGAGAAATCAAGCCTGAAAACTCTAAAGAAGACAGTAGCCCGCCTATCAGTGTTCATTGAGAGGTCAACCATGAGAAACATGTCACTGCATACCACTAGCCAGTACATCACATTGCGGCCCACAACAATATCTTCTCTCCAGTCTGTCCAGTCAAGATTCACGAATGTTGATCTGAGGTGCCAAGTTAATGGTGTGGAGCCCATCCCATTGATCCCTGGCAAACATCTCACCTTTAAAAAACACAATTTGAAAGATGCCTAGGATATCGACAGGGTGATCCAACCAAGCGTTAGATCCAACTTGCCACTGGAAAATGGATGACCTTGAGCAAAGGAAGAGATGCGACTTGGGTGACTTCAGGGGACCGTCAAGGATTCCATAGTAGATCTCATGCTTGCCTGTGGATTTCAATTTGGGAGGACTCACAGTAGTAAAACTAAAAACATCAACAAGGAGGCACTGACACGAGCTGGAGAATATAAGATTCCCATATGAGCAACCCAAATAGTGCATGCAGTTTGGATGGTTGTGGGGCGGTGAACAACGTTGGGAGAAGGATCCTTTTACAAGATCAGTGAACTGCCACTCGCAGTTGTGCAGAAGACTGTACTCAATATGGCTGTCATCGTGATGAGGATAATGGATGTGTGATTGCAAGCAGAGAGGTGGGACGTTTAAGCTCAATGTAGATGGGAAGGAAGCGAGTGCAGCACGCCAAGAGCGGCAGGTTCCAGCAAAAGCAATGATGTCACTGGATGAGCTAAGGAGAGCCACTATTTGGTGAAGCAGACAGTCCAGCAGATCAGCCCAAACATTGGGACTGGATGCGACAGAGGATGTACAGGTTGAGCCCGCTGCATGGCCGGGCTTCTTCAAAGGGCCTTTTACAGCATCAACATCCCTGTCAAACACAAGGAATTCAATACATGTTGATTAGAAGCGAGAAAGCAGAGAAATGCAACAAGTTCTTTCTATACAGTAAGGGTTTCCTTCCAATTTGTTGAATTAGAACTCTTACATGAGTAGGATGTATATCAATTAGAGTAAACCACAACAGAACCACATACAGGTTGATGATATCTAGAGCAGGATGTACTAATATTTCTAAGTACCATGGTCTTGTAATATTTTCGGAATCGTGGCCAAGGGTCTTCAATTCGCTTCACACATGATCTAGATAAATGTTGGTGGTTCGAATTAATATATTGCTTAATCCAAAAAAATAATCATCTAGATGAATAGCATGAAGCAACAGAATATAAAAAGGCTTTCATAACACATGATCTGTAGGAATCAGAACATAGACCAATCACTATTTAGTGAACAAATTTATCAACCTTCCACCACTATTCTGTAGATCCTAAAGTACCATAAGGGACAACTACATAAGCCACTTGCAATGCAAAAATTAACCCCACATGTGCTATGTGCAGTTGTATCCGAGGTTTAACCAAGAGCGCAATTGCAATCTTGACTTATTTCTTCGGCACATCGTAATCTCGAGTTTGTTGATGGACATCCCCTAACTAAAACAGCTACAACTGAAGTTGCTCTGCACCCTTCTGAATTCCGAGAAAGAAACCTAGCCACCCAGGGGAGACCTGTTTGCAACCCTAGCAGACGTAGGTGGTGATTCAGTGCCTTTCTTGTCTTCAGCTACAACATGTAAGCTGCTACTCATGGTCCTGGAGGCATTGAGGCAAGGGTGGCTGTGGCTCCATACCCAAGCAAAGACAGAGACAAATAATGCATCGAGGGTATGTGAAATGGAGGGAATAGGAACCTTAGATCGGCGGAATCCTGCAGTGCGGTTCCGTCTCTCGATGGGGCCGGTGCCGGACGTGCTCCTCGGTTGCTGCGGCGGCGGCCGGCCATGGGCTCCGTCGCGCGAGCCGGCGGCGAGGAGACGAGAGGAGCGGAACACTCAAGAAGTCTGAAACGACAGCGGCGTGTCGATCCCGTTGAGAAGATAGGCCCTTAAAGCCCATCAATGGTCTCGACCCAGTTGACACGTACGCTAGGCCCGGTTGGGTCCATATAACCAAAATATAATAATTTCTTATGGCTCTCAAACAGAACAATGTGGAACTAGATAAAGATGACTTAATAACATATTATTGTACACGACAATAACACTAGATTATATCCACACTATAAACATGGAGATATTTGCAAACCACAGAACTGAATTTATTATTTATTATCACAGTAGTAACATGTAGAGATATTGCAAACCACATAACGGAATCCATTACAATGTTTCACGGAATCCATTACAATGTTTCACGGAATCCAACACAAGCTGAATATAATTCAGATTACGGTACATCAAAGACATCCACACACCACTAGACTGATGAACACAGGCATATATAGCTGCCTCTTATTCTGAACGTACAAGAAAAGGAAAAACATACACTAGCTCGACTGTGAGCACCATAAATAAGACACGACCCATGCACATATATATGCATGTCTTAATTTATTTAGTACATATATATGATGTAGTTTTCACCTCTGACACCCCCATGCAAGCAGCATCTTTTCTCAATCCTCACTACAGGTCTTCTTCTGTGGTTTCAAACGTGATATTAGAGGTTTTAACACCAACATACAAGCCATCATGGAATTTCTGGATTACCTCCTGCCCATTGATCAGAATATCCCTCTGCGTGTATGTGAAGGGAATATCACAGACACCGTTTGATCCGTTCGCTTTAACTGTTACTTTCTTCATTGGGGGTATTTCAATCTCAATTTGTTTCTTTGACTTGCTCTTCTTTAGTTTCGGTTTTCCCCAGTCATACGATCCACTGAACTCATAGCCAACCTCAATACTCGCTTCAGCAACAAATGGGACCTTGGTCGTAAGAGTGGTTTTGATGCCGACCTTCATTGAAACCGTAGCACTCCAGGTAGTGGACTCTGTGGTTGTGTAGGTGAAGGTTAACGTGCTTTTGTTTACTGTACTGGTATTGTTTTTAATAATTTTTGTTGTGTAGGCCACCAACACCTGTGGTATACATCCTAGCTTCGTTCAGCGAAAATCGACATCGTAGATGTGTCGGGAAACAACTGGTTCATAGCACTTTGTAACCTTGCTTCAGTTGTGATGGAACCAACAGCAGCATTGAGGCAATCTGTCCAATAATCGGTTAACCTCTTACAAAAATTGTTGTTTCCCAAGTTTGGGAGAGCGATGAAGTCAGCCCCAGTGGTCACTCTAAATAATGTGTCACGGTTGTTGTGGGTAGTGTCATCTGAATCAGCCCAGATCCAGTTTGGGTTGGCCCTCCAGAACTTGCCAAAATAGTTAGACTTTATACGGACGACTCCATCATCATTGGTGAAAGTAGTATTCAACACTCTTGAATCTCCAATATCGTCTCCACTAAATTGAAGCCAAATGGTGATTTCTCTCTTTTTTCGCTGCAAGGAATTTCTTGTTGTCGCCTTTGAAAGCAACATATAAAGGCAACTGCTTCTGGTCCGACACATCAATGACAGTGAAGGCATCAATTAGACCGCCACCACCGTTTTGACGATCTGCTTCGTCTTCATGTGATGCTATATGCATGTAGGAGCGTATGGACGTGGATGACACAGTACAAGCATATTTTCCTAGCTCGGAATGGAGGAACCTGTCATGTATGTATAAGCAAAGAATTAATTAATTAAAGTCTACTCTGTTGGATGACACAGTACAAGCATATTTTCCTACCGTATTGGAATTTGAGTTGAAGGTTAGAGTTTCCTCTTTCCTTATTATTACGAGAGTTTCTGTTTTCCCCAAATAACTGATCGGGAAACTGCCAATTTAGTGTTACAAAATGATGTTTGAAGTTACCATTTTTTGAAATTTCAAATTACGATAGATAAAACATAGTCACATGAAAAAATGGATAAATATATAATAGCTATAAGAAAACAATAAATTGTTAGAGCATGAATTGAGGAATTTCTAGAAAAATCATCAAATTTGAAGTTAGTATAAGAGAAAAAAAGACTAGTTACAAGTTTGTGTCAAAGATTAAAAAGAGAAATCAATTCTTCAATATTTTTAAATTTTACAACATTTTTACAGTGTAGTAAATGATTTCAAATGAAAAGGATGTAAACAATAAAGTTTGATAACAGTTTGAGATCTACCACTTTTATTTTTGGTTGTTTCTCAATCCGAAGTCATTTGAAAAAAAATTTAGTGCTTAATTTATACTATTTAGTGCATGTTTATTTGGGCGGCTAAATATTGAACCGCACTACAAATCAGGCCATTTATGGGGCAGCTGGTTTGGCCACCGTTTGTAGGGGTAAAAAAAGAGGCGTTACTATAAATCTTTTTTTTTGTTAGTGATTTGAGGACCGGCTTGGGCCAGAATGACATGAAGGTGTGTCGATGTGCCATGTGGCCTGCTTAGCTTCCTTCTCAAAAGAAAATAAGGAACTAATTAACGCAGAAGTATCGCATATGTATACTTATATGTGACACGAAGGCGTACGTGTCGACATGCCATGTGTCGTGCTTAGCTTGCTTCTCAAAAGAAAATAAGAAACTGATTAACGCAGAAGTACTGCAATGTATAATAAGTATGCAAACCTGCAGGTGGAGCCGTCTTCTTCTGCTTGCTGGCCGCCGTCGATGGGGATGAGCTTGTGCAGGGTGCACGACAGCTTGGACAGGTCTTCCTCCGGCTCATGGGCGGTGCCAATGACCCAGCGAGCGCTGCCGCCGTCAAGCACGCGCTGCTGGGGCACCCAGTACTTGTTGTTGTAGCAACACCTGACGTGGATAAGCCCCTCGTGCTCCTTGGACGGCTCCAGGCAGAACCTGGCGCGCGGGTTCATGATGCCGCCATCGCCATGTCCGAGCTCGATCAGGCTGCCGCCGTGGCTCTCGTCGTGCACGGAGCGCAGGTAGCTGTTGTCATGCTTTGAGCGGAGAGCGACGCATGTTGGCAACATCGACAGTGAGAAAGACATTTCTATTTGATTTCTCGATCTCACGATGCAATGCGCCAGATATAGCTCCTCTCACACCTGTCTTGTGTGTAGGGGATTTCGTTTATTGTTTGGGTGTCACTTCTCTAAGCGGAGATGACCTATTTATAGGTGGCTAGGCGGGCGCGTCGGCCCAGTCGGCTGCAACACCAGCATGTACACTAGCTATACCTACTTTGCCCTCGTGTAACTTACTTTTTTTTTTGTGCGACTCCCTCGTGTAACATAGTTAGGTGCCGTTTGGTTCCACAACTTTTTCGGGTGGAACTGATTAGATCCTGTTTATTTGGTTCTAGAGACATTTTGTTGTTGGCAACGTATGTTATGGAAACCAACTTGCTATGAAAACCTGTGCAAACTACGACAAAAAAATTCATCTAAATTTACGAAAAAAATCACACATGTAATGTTACCAAGAGTTACAGCCACATCTTTGCAACAGGCGTATGTAATCGGAGAGGAGTTACAGTCGCGTCCCGATTAGATGCGTCTGTAACGTTATCAAGTACTACAATCGCTTGTTAATAACAGGCGTCTTTAGAACCTAATTAACAAGGCGTATCTGTAATAGGACTTAACGCACGTCATTAAATGGCCTAAAAGCGTGTCTATATTCTGAGTTTTGTTTACATAGTGCTCCATACAGGGGCGACCCAGCTCCCCCCAGCCGCCACAGCCCTCCTCCACACTGTCATGCCTCATTGTCCGGATGCCCGAGCCCGCACAGCTCCCATGGACGGTGTCAGGAAGGGGCATCCTGAAATGCAAAACAATTTGTATATGCGCACGCTCAGCTTACCATCTCAACATGCATTGGTTGCTTTTTATTATGCAGGGTACCGCCCTGCCAGTTGCATGATACAGATGGAATAAAGAATTACTGTGGCATGCATGCACGAACACACTATTCAAATAAGCCGAGCTCGCACATATGTATATGGTATTTTCACGCTCATCCTGTGCGCGGTTCAAAGGAGCGCTTCTCCTCCATTGTGCGTTTGTCTCCTCCACCGGTCACTTTACGGATCCCGTGAGATTCAGAGCCCCCTTCCGGATCTAACCTACGGCGTGCATGGGCTTCCCGGCGATCGAAGAGCTCTTGCTTGAGGTAGACAACGGATCGAGTTGCATATATGGTTCTGCTACAGTACTCGAACAGCATTATATTATTGGATGCTATTTCTCTCTATATATAAAACGATCATTAATTATATATTAATATTATGGTAGCACCTATATAAAATTAGCTACGTCGACTAGGCAGCCTGCTGACGGCAGTTCCTGTCCAAATGGCATGCATATGCTCGATAGCTATATTTCTTTGGCAGCGTACACGGCACGTCGGCAGCCACATCTTTCACACGCCTCTGCACTTCGTCAGATGTCATATGCCCTGCAGGACCAGTGGTACACGTCGTCCAGTCCTGACATATCGATCACAATGCATGCATCTGGGCCACAGCAGCAGCATGGCCAGTCGACCCGGATCTACCGGAAATGATCAATTTGACTAGTAATTTTACTGCCTGTTGAATCGATCACTGATCACACACCTGCAGGTCTCTGCTGTGACTGTGATGTGCACCTATATAGTCTCCGCTTTAGTGAGACAAGCTCTGAATTGCTTGTTTCCTCGGCTGCTTTCGATCCAAGAGAACAATTTCATGCTTTTGATGTGGATACTTTGATGAGATTAGCAAAACTATATCCTGATGATTTTAGTTCTGATGAGTTGAGAGAACTTAGCCATGATCTTTGCCTTTACATTGCCGATGTGCGAGATGATGCTAGATTCTCCAGCATCAACAATATTGATGAGCTCTCTCAAAAATGGTTGAGACAGGGAAACATCGTAGTTATCCATTGGTCTTTCGACTTTTGAAGCTTGTACTAGTACTTGTACTGTCGCTAACCGCAACAGTTGAGAGATGCTTTTTACGGAATGAAGTTTGTCAAAACAAGTTTGTCTAATCGCATGGGTGATCAACACTTGAGTCATAGACTTATTTGCTATCTAGAGAAAGAAGAAATGAAGAAAGTTAGCAATGAGGCTGTGGTTCGTCGTTTCATGACCATGGAAGGAAAAGCGTGTAAATATGATCTATGAGAGGTAATCCAATGTATCTATTTTTAGTCGGTAATTCTACAAATTCATTTGCTAAATAATTGATGTATGTGTTCTCTTTCCTTTTATTTAGGCTATGTGGGCATGTTTTCTCTGGACCAAAGATTTTGCTACATGGGGCATGTTTTCTTGATGATTTAGACATTCTATCAATGAATACACTTCTTTTTTGTTAACGGTGAGTGTTATGTTTTGACCAAAATTTCATATCTTAAGCTAGAAGTCAAATTTGATATTATATATGGTAGTTGCACATTAGTTATGCTATTTTCGATTGAAAATCGGATCGTTCAACGTAGTTGTGAATTAAGTGGTACACCCCCATTATTTTGCTCTAGCTTCGCCCTTCGTACATAGAGCATGCGAGCTTTACAAGTTGGGCCTCATTTGGCGAGGCTCGCCGGGCATACCTCCACCATATGCCTACGGATGTCACCATTTACCACACTTTCATCGGATTCGAATATGAATACCAAATGGATGTCTCAGATTCGGTTTTTTATTTGTATATTTACTCAATTCAACTCAAAGTGAATACTGCTAAATTCAATATAGATGAATAGAATTTTACAAGTAAGCTCGTCGATAACTAAAATGAAATAAAATTAAAATACACTTCTAATAATCTCCAATATCAAAATTATAATTAATAATATTTAATAAAATCATAGGTCAAGTTAAAAAATTTAAGTAAAAGATGGTAGGCCACAAGTAGCCATTTTTTTGTTGTAAACACAAAGTCGATGATAAAGTATGTAGGTATATAACTTGAGACAAGAATAGCTCATAAAAATAATATAGTTATGAATAAATATTTTGCAATTAAATATATCAAATAATCAATCATCATTTATATAATATATATCAGGAAACTATGAATTATGCAAAGCAAGTTTACATTAGAATAAAATAAATTAAACTACTAAAATAGTTTAGAACAACAAATATTATTAGGTTTAAGCTAAATTAGAAAAATGCTAAAACTAATTTAGTATTTATGCATCATTAACAATATTATATTGATATTAGAAGTTAATCATGGATATACTACTAAATAGTTTCTATACATCACACGATGATATTGATATTAAATAATTAGTCCCTAGTTATGGAGAGAAAAAATTTAAATAGATTTAGTCCCCAGTCGCCACAGCCCTCTCCTCCTCACTGCCATGCCTCACCGTCGGGATGGTCGTGTAGCTCCCAAGGACGGCGACCGCGAGGTCTTCTTGATTAAGCCCATGCCGAATTCGGAGGTTCTCTCGCCCTCGCCAGTGGAAGGGCCATCCTGCGCGCCGTTCGAAGGAGCGCTTCTCCTCCATTCTTCCTTCATCTCCTCCACACCTGTCTCTTCATGGTGTGCGTAGGGCGGCGGCCGTCTGCACTAATCCGGCGAGATTCAAAGCCCCCTCCCGGATATAACCTACCGCTTCCTTCTTGGAGGCATCCATGTAAAAGTTATGCATGCATGGCAGAACCTTTTGCTGCATCAAAAGCATGAACATTAAGCACGATGAAATTTATAAGCATCACGAGAATCTACATCTTATATAAAAACTACAAATTATAGAGAAAACGACAAATATTTATAACATCAATTAGATAAATTATAAAAATATAATTAATAAAGAATTTAATGATAGTCGGATGGCATCATCAATGTTATTATCTTGCCATATAAATTTGATTAAACTTGAGAAGTTTTTGACACTCTCCAAAACTCTTGAAATGACTTTTCATTTGGGATGGAGGAGTATATATCTTGTTCTGAGAAGCTAGCGGGAAGGCCATTACATACGTCGCTGCTCGATCTGGAAGACAAAGAAAAGAAAAATGAATGGAAGCAATTATTTGCCCGCGGGCCGGACCGGGGCTTTTGGTCCATGCATGTATGGTACTATCTAATATGCATGCTGCCAAAAGGTAGGTTGATCATGGTGATTGGTGATAGATTGATTGATATATTGATATGTGGTGCGCGTGGGTGGATCGGATGAAACACGATGACGCACAACCTGGCCGTGTGTATATATGGATAGCAATGAAAGGTCCCCGCGGCCGATGATATGGATAATACTCTGCATGCATGCATGCTGCGTGAAACACAAACCGGCAAAACATAAATAAGGCCGCGATGGCCTTTTCCTGGCCCACACGGCCGGCCGGCTACACAACGCATAACACACCTTTGCCGGGGTGGTCCAAAAGAGGTTCGGCCATATGTACATGGCATATAGTTTTGGTGGCATATATATACACGCGCGCGGCAGTCAGTCGTTGTGTTTCACGCAGCATGCATGCAATGATATATATATACTAGTGGACGGTGTGCATTTGCGCGCCGACCTGGCTCATAGATTAAATAAGCAGGTGACGGTAAATAGTTTTTGTTGTTAAAAAACTCTAAGGGCCTGTTTGGATCCTTTGAATTTAGAAAATTAGAATCTACTTAATAAATTAAGCTATTTAGTTTGGAATTTGAGATTCCTTAACTTTTCAAAGTTCACAAATAAGCCTATCTCAAATTCATAGGGTGAGAGATAGGAATTGAATTCCATTAAATTAAGCATGTTATGTGGTTGAGGAAGCTCATCAACATGTTATGTTTGCATTGCACTCTCCAACTTCATTTCATTGCATTGCACTCTCCAACTCCAACTCCATTGCACTATAATGAATTAAATTCCAAGGATCCAAACAGGCCCTAATGGTTCAGGTCCGAGAATGATGTGGTGATTGTCCTCTCCGGTCGCTCCGATCCAGCCCCTCGCGAGGAGAGCCACCAACGCCACGACTGTGCCCGTGGTTTGGGCGAAGGATGCCCTCCTCTAGGACCTGATCGCAATCACCGGTGCTTTCGGTCCCGTGCGGGTCGCGGAGCTAGGCTTGGATCCCGAGGCGGACGGTCGGCTTCGGAAGCCGGTGGCGGGGGCTCTAGTCGCGACCGGATAGCGACGAGGCCATGGCGGCGCCGCTTTAATTGCCATCTACATCCCTAAGCTCGCGGGTCACAGCTTCCACCGAGCCTACAACAACGTCGGATCGCCTCGAGAAGAAAGATATAGAAACCCCATCTTCTTCAAGGTAATCTCTACTTAATTTTTTGGTTTCATTTATATCAATTTAATAGTTAAATGCCCGTGCGTTGCTACGGGATAACAAAATTTTATATAAAAACACATGGATCGCATGATAAGATATAAGATAATAATACTATAAAATTAAACAATGATACTAAAATGACATTTAATCTAAATAAGTTTTGTGAAAGTAACACAATCAATCATGGATATTGCGGGTTTTTAAACTCTATTTTATGGGCTTCTTCGTAATTTGTATAAGATAATATTATCAAGGACCTGTGTATGCATACTTGACCATTGGTGCGGGTGGGGAGGCTAGAGAGACCGCACCTTCCAAATTTGCGTCTTGGTGGGGAGGCCGGAGAAACCGCACCTTCCAAATTTGCGCACGGGTGGGGAGGGCGTGATTAATCGCACTTTCCAAATTTGCATGGGCGTGGGGAGGGCGTGATTGATCGCATCTTCCAAGTTCACATGGGTGGAGAGGATCACGCCTTCCAAATTTGCGTCTTGGTGGGGAGGGTGTGATTGATCGCACCTTCCAAATTCGCATGGCGTGGGGAGGGCGTGATTGATCGCACCTTCCAAATTGTATGGGTGGAGAGGATCGCAAAACCGTCTAAATTTGTGTGCGGGTGTGGAGGGTGTGATTGATCGCACCTTCTAAATTCGCTTGGGCATGGGGAGGGGTGCATGCAGATTTTTTTATTTTTAGTTTCCTAATTTTCTCTCACGGAAGCTCAAAAAGGAAAAAACCCCTTCAATCGAGAGGAGAATGGTATTTGTGGGATTTTTTTTTTTCTTTTTCCTCCTAGATTTTCTCCTTCTATTTACGGATGGGTGGAAGAGCAGGAGTCACGGTTTCCTTCCTATTTTTTATCGCAACAACCAACGTGCATGGTTAATTCCTTCATTTATTGTGTGGTTAATTTTTTATTTACTGCGTGGTTAATTCCTTCCTTTATGAGGTAGCATGGACAATTCATTTCCTTTTTTCTTTCTTTATTGCATGGTTAATTCTTTCCTTTATTACGTGGTCAATTCCTTCCTTTATTAGGTCGCATGGACGATTCATTTCCTTTTCTCCCTTCGGGTTCGCATGGGGTGGCGGTTGGGCAGACTCAAAGTGAATATCGCACCAAAAATGCCTCCTCTTTGTTCTTTTTATGTTGTATAAGAGATATTACGTGGTTAATTCCTTCCTTTATTAGGTCGCATGGGCGATTCATTTCCTTTTCTCCCTTCGGGTTCGCATGGGGTGGCGGTTGGGCAGACTCAAAGTGAATGTCGCACCAAAAATGACTCCTCTTTGTTATTTTTTATGTTGTATAAGAGATATTACGTGGTTAATTCCTTCCTTTATTAGGTCGCATGGACGATTCATTTTCTTTTTCTCCTTCGGGTTCGCATGGGGTGGCGGTTGGGCAGACTCAAAGTGAATGTCGCACCAAAAAAATGACTCCTCTTTGTTCTTTTTATGTTGTAGAGAAAAAGATACTCCAACTAACTACTGGACTTGGGCTGCACACGTACGCCAGCTTGAGGACAATAACTAGGTGGTTCATTGTAGGATCGTTAGCAGACTGCACATGATATATTGGTGGTTCTTGCGGCTCATCCCTTTCTGAAGCTATCTCCAATAAAGTCTTGTGATGCAATGCAAAGAATGTATTGCATACCCTTAGTTTCTTCTGAAGGTAATCACCGATGAAGTGGCCAAAGGTGAGTGGCTACTACAAGGAAAGGGAAGCGATCAAAGGAAGGCCCAGAGTTTGAGCAGAAAAGCAGTCCTAGACCGCAAGCTGGAGAATTTAGTTAGCACACAGAGCTCCAGGCTAGCTCTCCATTTCTTGATCCTATTGTTCTCCTTTTGAAAAAGTATTGCCTAATTTCTAAATAAGATAGCAGTCCCATCTCATTATGTATTATTTTCCTACATTGACTGCGGGGAGAGGATAGCTATCACACATCAATATGTACACCCTTTCTGAAGCTAATATCCAGTAATAAGTTAATAGTATGCCCTCAGTTTGAGTAGAAAAGCAGTCTTTGATTGCAAGCCGGATAGAAAACCAGGCTAGCTTTTCACCATTTTAAGCTAATCTCCCATGGTCTGCTTTCGTTTGTCCAGCAAGCTGTTTGAAGTTGCTACTACGTGTGTACTGACAGGTTCCAGTATTTGTTCAGTTCAGGGTAGCAATGCTATGATGTATGTATTCTACAGATCAGCAGCATATATAATAATATCGTTGTTGTTTGGAAAACTATTCTAAGCTGCTAATTGGTGACACTGTCACAGGTTCGTTTATGTTTCAGGCAGCATCAGAATCCAGCAAGCTATATGTGGTTCACTACACAAATTTAGAGTGAAGATGCCCATGGGAAGCAAACAAACAGAGGCATGGACTGAACCAGTGCCATGATTACAGACATTTCCCAGTAGCCTCATGCAGCATGGTAAACAAAGCATCTAATTGGTTTCTAGCTCTACAAATAATAAAAAGAAAAACACACATTTTTATGCCAGACTGGGGAGAGAACCACTTGCAAACCAGCAGTAAGAGCAGCCGAAAGCAGACCATGAGCAATAAAGTAGTTCATGATAACACCACAATTGCAGAAAACTGTAAATCATTACTACAATGCAACAGAGTCCGTCAATCAGTAATTGAAATTTGAATTAAAACACACATTGTTTATATACTTTATATATCTATTGATATTGAAACCTGAAAGCCAAATTAAATGACATTAGAGCAACACGAGTGCTAGGCCACACCATTTGCACTTGATGACAGTACAATAAACTTGTTTGAACACGATAACATGGAATGGTAACTCAAGAAAATATTACAGCCAATGTTCTTAGCTAAGAGATCATATTAAGGCAGTAATTGAAATTTTAAAGCGCTTGCCAAAACACCAGGTAAACCAAAGATGCTCACTGCCCAACATCAAAAACCAAACTAGGAAACACCCAAAGGTTATCTGGTTGACCGGGAATGCCATACGGATAAGCATCAGGATAGACAATAGGCCTCCATTTTCTAGACACTGCCTGACCAAGCTCGACCACACTCCAAGGTTTATCATTCTTCTTAGATTGGGCAGCAACATAGATACAGTTACTCTTTCCTCCCCATCTTTCAGGGTCCGTGCAGCAAAATGCTGGGCTCTCAGAGGACGAAAAGCGATGCAGAGTAAGGTCCGCTCCCCTCCTGGCGATCGGGCGGCGCCGCCGTCGCCCCGCCGCCCCCCTCGCGACGGCCACCACTACAACACCACCACCACCACCCCGCCCTCCACCAAAGGCCTCACGCCACCGCGCCACCATCCCTGAGTCGCAGTCTCGTCCTCCGAAGGTCGCCAACGCTCGGTGAAGGCTGCTTGGCGTGTCCAGGCTCCCCGACTAGGCGGGAGACGACCTTCGTGAATGCTTGCTCAGTAACCTCCACAACGTGGTCATCCCAGTGCCATCTCTCCTTCCTCCTCCTCGTCGCCTACATCCGGATCACCCCCCTCCCGTTCCCCCACGCTATAATGTCTACTTCATCGTAACGCCGTTCGTTCCTCCCATCGCCGTCCGGTCGCCTCCGCGTTCGGCGTGTTTGTGCTTTTGTTTTTCGGGTGCGTGTTTCGCCAAAATGTTGCAAATGTGCTGGTCGTCACCGGTAGGTTGCGCCTTGGTACCGGTTCTTCAGCTGCACCCATCCATGGAGGTTCTTTGCCGGGCGGCAGCTCTCCTCCCTCCTCCGGAGGTTGATGATGGAGTTAATTCCCACCCACCCGACGTCCGGTCCACACTGGCGGCACCCGGCCTGCACTAACGCGCCACTTCTCACCGCCGACAAGACTCGAGACATCTCGGCATTCACCGCCACTTCTCCATCGCGCCGAGATCGTGCGGAGCCCGCACCGTGATCTTACTCCACCGCTCCCACGAAGCTTCCACGCCTGACGCGACCTGCCGCCCATGCCGGCGATTGCTCCCGGTCTTGTCGCCAACGGCGGCGGCGGCCCGGCATTCATTTGCCCCCGGCCTGTTCTCTCCGAGGGGAGTAAAGCCCCTCCCATTAAACCGCGCTCCTACCTTGAAGCCGCACGCTCCCGTTGTGCCTAAAACCCCAAACCCCAGCGCTCCCCCACCCATCACCCGTTCCAACGGCCGCTTCCGGTGCCTTGCTCGACCACAAAGTGCGAGATTGCCGCGATCCGGTTATTTGCGGAATCGCCTCCGCCTCCGGTCACCGCACCGCTTGTCGCAAGATGCCGATAGCCCGTGCTCGCTTGCCTCCCCGAGCCCACCATCACCACCCCCGCTACCCGCGCCCGTCCATGCCGTTCCTTCCGGGGGCCGTGATCGCGCGCGCGCTCCCCCACCTTCCCGCCGCCCAATTCGCCCATCCCGCCACCCGCCCAACAAGCATTTGCTGCCCTTGCGCTGGGCTCAACTCGCCTGTTCTCACCACGCCCTACCTCCCCCGCAATATGATACCCTCCACGGCTGCGCGGGCGCCATCTTGCCGCTCCGCCCGCCACCCGGCTTTCGGGACATTCCCATGGTTGACGTGCGGGGGAAGGGACCGGCTCTAACTCTCTCGAGTCTGGCTCCCGGCCATTCCGGTGGCCCGCAGGTCCCGCCTGGCGGTGCCCTCCCCGTCCCAACCTCACCGCGCCTTCCACGGGGCTTTGGTAGCCCCATCGTGCCGCGCTTGGAGGCGGATGCGGACAAACTCGAGGGTTTCCCTGGCCGGCGACTACGAGGGAGGTCGAGAGTGACGCCTCATCCCGGGGATCGGAGGGCGCACCATGGTGGCCGTGCGGGCGGGCCCGGACGGCCGAAGTTGATGATGTCCTCGCATTCGCGTTCATCGTCCGGCCGTCCACCCCCCGGTGTCTCGCGACGCCCGTGCGCGCCGGGCCCAGTCCGCCTCCCCGATGCCGGTCGAGCCGCTGCCATCCCCGCACGGCGCCATGCTCATGCGTTTTGAGACGCCGGGCGCACCCGTGAGTCCGCCCGGGGATGCAGCCCTATCCCGCTCCGGGACACACCGCGAATCTATCTGCGGCGCCCCCGAGACTGCGCCTCGCTTCTTCGCACTCCGTTCGGATTGCCTACATCCACGTCAACAACTACCCCAACTCGCGTGGGGGCGGAGGAGATCAAGCTCAACCTCCGACGACGCGCAATGTGGTGGAGATTGACCCGACCGCCTCACCGGGAGCAACTTTGGACCTCTTCGCCGCTCATCGAGGTGTTCGATCACGGGACATCCCACGGGAGTTACGGATCAACGAACCCGGGCATGGAGGTCGAGGCAGCACGGTGGCGACCATCTACCCGATTAGGGTTTGGCCTCGCCGACCGGATGCATGAGGCGGCACGTTGGCGCCTTTCTTTGGAGCCACCACCACCGCCACAGTCGGCCGCAGATGGGGCCACGAAGGGCCTTTTGATCGCCTTTGCGGCAGCTAGCTTGCCGGCTCGAGCCGCACGAGCAGCATGTGGATCACCCAATGCTGCGCCGCTCGCCGCTCCGCTCCCGCTGCTCTCCCGGCGGCTCAGTCTTTGGGGATTGCCATGCTCTCACACTTGTTGTACGGACAACCCCTCCTCCCGCGTCGGCGCCGCCTCTCTCGGGGAGCTCAGATCGCCGAGGTCCCCGTGGTGCGCTTCGCCCCCAGAGACGCACCCCACTCCGCCGCCCGGCGCTGTTCGTGGCCACCCGACGCGGCGTGGGAGCGCGGGCCTTGGCCTCGCCTCCTGCGTTCATCCAACGCCACGGCACTAGGCTCGCAGCCAAGGACAAGGGAGCCTACGTCAACATGACCGACAAGGCTGCGGCAACGCAAGGCAATCAACAACGATCTCCGGGCCCCCTTTCGGTGACCTCGGAAGCATGTTGTTCGTGGTGGCACATATGAGACAAAGTCGCCCATCGCCATTCCTGCTCTCCGCAAAGTTGGCTTTATTTGCTTTGGGCTTGGTCATTTCCGCCTGCTTCTTTGTGGATGCGGTGTCGCCCGTTCGGGGAATGTTTAGTACTAGCACCCCTAGGATCGACCCGGTTTGTGTGTTGTGTGTGTTGTTAGTGTTGTTTGTTTTCTTTTTCCTTCCCGTGTAACATCCGGTTTACTTTGTTCTTCTCCCCGTGACCCCGTGTACCTCTTTTCGTTGTGTTTGTACTTTCGTGGGCGTTGGTCGGCAGTTTGTGCTTGGGCGTCCGGGACGCTTGTGTTTCGGTGTAATCTCGTGTTAAAATGTCATCTTCGTCAAAATCGTTTTGTTCTTTGTCTTGAACGCGTCGCGTGGTCTTGGCGACCGGATAAGTGCATCATCGTTCGTGACGCAATCCGTAATGCCTCCCCTTCTATCATCCGCCTCACAGGAAACAAAGCTCGGCTCCTGCGCAACTACTTCAAAGCGTCCTCCTTCCTCCCTCCCAACATGACTTCCTCCTTTGTGGTGCGCAGCGCCTCGGGGTCGAGGGGTGGCTTGCTTACGGCTTGGGATCCACGATGCCTGGCGCTTGACACCGATCACCATGATCCGAACGACTTACGCCTAACTACTTCCTTCTCGTCTTGCATCTCTCGAACACTCGTTCTCGATCACCAATGTATATGCCCCGTCCGACCATAGTTTCACCCCTCTCTTCCTATCCACCATCTCCGACCTCTCTGTGTCCATCTCCGTGGCGTGGGCCTTGGCGGGAGACTTTAATCTCATTAGATCACGCTTGACAAAAACACGACCATCTCAACCCCGCGCTTGTCCTTTGCATTCAATGACAAAATAAATGAGGAAAACCTCACGGAGATCCCCTCTGCGGGTGTCGCTTCACTTGGACTAGCAAAAGAGTTGCCCCAACTTTGGCTAGGCTAGACCGAAGTCTTCCACAACCTTCACTTCCACGGCATGTTTCCTTCCTCCCTCTGCGCACAACCTTCCACGTCCAACCTCCGATCCTGCGCCCATTCTTGCAACTCTGTCAACCGAAATCCCAAAGCCTAGCTCCTTCCGGCTTTGAGAACTCCCGGTTCTTGAACAATTCATTCTCGCCGGCATTTGTTTCTACCGGCTTGGGTCGAGGTGCCTCGTCGCGAGGATGCGGCCCGGCAACCTCGTTCGGCGCCTCAAATCTGTCGAGCGGCGACTAAGGTTTGGTCTAGGCGAAACAGGCGCCTCCCACTATCATCGAATTGCAAATTCATTATTTTGCTATTTGACATCTTTGGAAGAGTCTCGTGCTTTGTCTCGGGAGGAAAAGCGGCTAAGGCAACAAGCTGCTGATCGACTTGCTCGGAACTTAAGCAACGTCTTTAGCGTCTTTGGAAGCGTAGAGCGAAGATCAAGGCGGTTCGTGAAGGTGACAAAGAACACCGCCTTCTTCCATGCCCATGCATCGGTGAGATTGAGGAGGAATGGGATCGAAGCATTTTGGTGGATGGCGCCCAAGTCACAAGTCATCGGGCCAAAGTGCCCGGCGCTCACAGGTTACCAGAGGTATCATCGCCGACCAGGGGCAATCAGCGTGGTCCTTTGATTGCGGGCGGGCTGTACCAGAGCTCCCATCGCCAACATCGGAACTCACCTGCTGCTTTTCATCGAAAGAGAGGCCTTGGAAGCCATCAAGGGGATGAATAGAAACGGCGCCGGGGGCGGATGGGTTTGGCCCCGGCTTTTACAAGGCGGCACGGGGGTACAGTGGGATCGAAGTTATGGACTTCCTACATGCTTTCCACGGTGATCAAGTTGATCCGGAAAAGACCGAACCGTTCTCATATGGTGTTGATTCCAAAGAAGCTAGGGGCGGATGAAGTGCATGCATTCGAGCCTATTTGTTTGCGAAGCCCCATTGCGTCAAGATCGACCAAGATACTAATGTCAAGACGCAAAAGCAGTTACAAAACTGATTGACATTGATCAAAACCTGGTTTTATTCGAGGCGGTCGATCTCAGAGAACTTTGTTTATGCAATGGAATTGGTGCAATGCTGCCATAAAAGGAAGGTGCCTACACTCGTTGTCAAGCTAGACTTTGCCAAAGCTTTTTGACACGGTCGTTTGGGGGCGCTAGATGAAGTGCTTCGAGCAAGGGGGTTCAATGAGCGGTGGTGCGCATTTGGATGCGGCCGCTCTTTGCGATCCTCAAAGTCTGCGGTGCTTGTCAACGGGTGTCGGGGCCATGGATCACTTGCAAAGCGTGGTCTTCGTCGGGGTGACCCAATCTCGCCTTACCATTTTACGTTGGTGGCGATGTGTTCTGAGGTTTACATCAAGCGTAACAACGCCATCGGGCACCCGATAGTTGATGGGATGAGTTGCCCGGTGCTTCAATACGCAGGCGATACACCGATGCTTGTTCGTGGTGAGGTGGGAGATGTGCGGGCTCTCAAACTTGCCCTTGATGCCTTCTCGAGCAGCCAGCGGTCTACAAATCAACTACACCAAAAGCACGGCGGTTCCCATTCACATGAGGCAAGAAGGCGTCTTGGCACGTATCGCGGCTCTCGGTTGCAAACAAGAGGGCTTTCCACAGAACTTATCTAGGGCTGCCCTTGTCCAACACCAAGCTGAGATTAAACGCTTTTTGCTCCTCATGTGGCGAAGACAGACGGGGTATTTGAATTTTGGATGGCGGGCGGGTTTGCTTAATCACATGGGCGAGCAACCTTGGTTAATTCAGTCTGGGACGGTCGGTGACATATGCAATGTGTGCGTGGCCATCCCCCGGGGCGATTGCACAAGTTGACAAGCGGAGGCGAGGCTTCCGTGGGGCGGGTTCGACAAAACATCCGGAGCTCGGGCTTGGTCGCTGGGCGCAAGTTTGTGATACAAAAGGCATTGGGGGGCTCGGCCTCAAAGACTTGGGTGTTCAAAATATTTGCATCTTTCTTTGAAACTCATTCACGTTACACCTTCAGCAAGAAGAATCGGCTGGACTACACGGGTCCGAGGCAATGCAAATGTGGCATCTCTCCAAGGGGCCTTCATGGAGACCCAGGACTCCTTTGCGATCGCTCCCGCCAATATCTGAGCCATCACCACGGTGGTGGCCTTGGGGACGGCGGTACCACCTCCTTCCGGCATGGCGTGCAGTGCGGAGAGGACACCATGGGCGATCGCTTTCCTCAACTCATGACACACTATGCCAACACCGAGATCACGGTCCAACAAGCGATTCAGGGGAGCCCCGACGGCGGGCATCATGCGTGGCGATCTCCAACGGCGATAAGTCAGCTAAGCGGAGCTACGTGCAATCGTCGAAGCCGTCCAACCGACCGATTTGAAGGATCGGAGGTTAAGCCCGATGATCAAAGCAAATGGTCGGTGAACACCTCGCCCTATACAAGGCGCTCAAGCAAAGCGATGAGCATCACGATCGTGGACTAAAGTGGTTTGGGACAACAAGGCACCTCCCGGTGCGATTCTTCACCGCTCATGTCAAGGGAGCGGATCCAATGCGAAGCGAACCTCTTCAAGAAGCACATAGTTGATAGCACAACCTGTGAGGTTTGCCACATGGTCGAAGGAGACAACATCGCATATCATTTTTGGGTGTCCGGCCAAAGAATGCGGGATCTTTGTGAAAATTGAGACTCATCAAACTTGGGACATAGCAAGACTGCGAGACCTCATGGCTCCTCCTCACATCCCAAAAGAACAACTTCAGGACCTTCCTCGCTCCCGTGTTTCTTTGGCACATTTAGGCGTAGGAATAACCTAGCCTTCCGAGGGGAATGGGCGTCCATTCAAACGACACTCGCGGGCATGTCGTTCGAAGCCTTGTGTGGAAGTTAACCGATTGCCAAAGAAAGAACGACAACTGCGTAAAACTTGGTGTGATATTCTTTTCCGGGCAATGTAAACCATTTGGATGTTTGTAAACTTTGTGAACTTTGTACTATCGGCTTCATGGCCCAATGATCAATATAAATCAGGTGGGGGATTCTCTCCCCCCGTTGAACGATCAAAAAAAAAAAATGCTGGGCTCTTTTGATCAAAGCTTACAAAGATGGCATGGTTTCCCAAGTTCTCCATCTTCACCCACTTAGGTGGTGGTACGATGGAGAAATCAAGCCTGAAAGCTCTAAAGTAGACAGTAGCCCCCTATCAGTGCTCATTGAGAGGTCAACCATGAGAAACATGTCACCACATACCACCAGCCAATACATCACATTGTGGTGCACAACAATATCTTCTGCCCAGTCTGTCCAGTCAATATCTACTTCATGAATGTTGATCTGAGGTGCCAAGTGAACGGTGTGGATCCCATCCCATTGATCCCTGGCAAACATCTCATCTTTAAAAACACAATTTGAAAGATGCCTGGGATATCGAGAGGGTGCTCCAACCAAGCGTTAGATCCAACTTGCCACTGGAAAATGGATGACCTCGAGCAAAGGAAGAGACGCGAGTTGGGTGACTTGAGGGGACCATCAAAGGATTCCATAGTTGATCTCATGCTTGCTTGTGGATTTCAATTTGGGGGGCCTTACGGTAGTAAAACCAAAGACATCAACAAGGAGGCACTGATATGAATTGGAGATTATAATATTACCGTATGAGCAACCTAAATAGTGCATGCGGTTTGGAAGGTTGTGGGGTGGTGAACAGCGTTGGGAGGAGGATCCATTTACAGGATTAGTGAGCTGCCACTCGCAGTTGTGCACAAGACTATGGTTGATGCGCCTTTGACCATGATGAGGATAACAAATTTTCTTTTCGCGAACGGGTAAAACCCGTGTTTCAGGGTAACGGATGTGCGACTGCAGACAAAGAGGTGGGACATTGAAGCTCAATGTAGATGGGAAAGAGACGAGTGCAGCACGCCAACAGCGGCATGTTGCAGCAAAAGCAAAGATGTCACTGGATGAGCTAAGGAGAGCCATTATTTGCTGAAGAAGACATTCGAGTAGATCTGCCCATACATTGGGGCTGGATGCGACAGAGGATGTACAGGTCGAGACTGTGGCATGGCAGGGCTTCTTAGATGGCCTTTTTGCAGCATGAACTTCCCTGTCGAACACAAGGAATTCAATACATGGTGGTCAGAAGCGAGAAAGCAGAGAGCACTATGATAAACTGTGAGAAATGCAACAAGATCTTTCTATACACACCAAGGGAAAACAACGATTTCCTTCCATTCTGTTTTACTGGAAACCAGCGCTGATGATATCTACATATCGACACACTAGAGTTTCATTAGAGTAAACCACAGCAGACCCACATACAGGTTGATGGTATCTGCAGCAGTATGTATTATATTTCTTAGTACCATGGCAAATTTAGTAATATTTTCTGAATCGCAAAAAAGGTTTCTTTGAATTAGCTTCATAGATGTGCCCAAGAAGAGTAGCATGAAGCAACAGAATATAAAATGCTCTCATAACACACGAAGTGTATAAATCAGAACATAGCCCAACTATTCTGTAGATCCCAAAGTACAATATAAGAGACTACCACATCAGCAATTTGCAATGCCATACTTAATCCCATATGTGCAACTGTATCAGAGGTTTAGCCATTATATTATCTATCTTTAATCGAAATCTTTCGAAAAAGAAACATTATCTAAAAAAATTAGAGGTTTAACATTCGCATTCCGTTACTAGACCGAGAGCACGCACAACGGCAGGCTCAACCCAGTTACCCAGGGGAGAACCGTTTGCTTGAATCAATACATTATTGGAAAAAGTCTAAATAACCCCCTTAACTATAGGAGCTGGAACACATCATGCCCCAACCTACAAAACCGTTTACTCCACACTCTAAACTTTGAAAACTTGTCTAATTTAGCCCCCAGGCGGTTTAGGCAGGCGGTTTTAGGCCCACGTGGCTTGCAGCGTGGCCACGGTGGCCTATGGCCCTCTCATGCAGGCGCTCGCGGTTCCGCATGCAGGGAAGCGCGCATGCAGGCGCCGCGGTTCCGCCGCGCGACGGTGCTCGCGGCAGCGAGCGCGAGGATCGGGGGGAGGAGGAGGAGGGGCGAGCGGGCGGAGCATGGCACTCGCAAGCGCCACCGCCGGGGTAGCGGACACCGCCGCGTCGACCGCGGACAAGAGCACCTCGAGGGAGCTCGCGAATGACTGCCCATGGCCGCGACGACGGAGCTCGCGCGTCGTGCGGCTATAGCCAAGTGCCGTCGCGGAGCCCATGCCTGTGCCTATCGCGGTGCATGTCGACGACCCTCAATAAGCACCAGTCGAGCAGGGGTAAGGCCGTATTCGCGGATTTCCGCTCGCCGGAATTCGAGCCCGCCATGACCGCCGCCGTGCGAGCTCGCCGCCGCGCTGTTCTTGCGCGCTTTTCCTGCGGTGGCTCGTGTTCCATGCTCGCCTCGTCGAGTTGAGTCCAGGGCCGCGACGAATCGAAGCGCCTCGCCAAAGTTCCGCGAATCCGCCGGACTGCGACCTCGCCAGAGTACTGTGCGCCGCCGCCGCCGCATGCACACAAATAGGTTCTAGTTGGCACCATAGAGCTCGCGCGCTCGCTAGCTGGCCTCGCCGTGGCCAGAGACGTCAACGCTGCCGCCGCACAGCGCCGTGAGTCGCTGTCGTCGATTTTCGAGGCGGTGCGCGCGGAGGGAGGCAAGCAACGATCTCCTTGCACCCGAGGCAGAGGGCCTCCAGGAGCGGCGTCCACCCGACGTGGTTCTGCAGCATGGGGTCCGCCGCTGCGGCGGCGAGCGCGGAGGCAAGGGAAGGAATCCGAAGCCGGACGGCGAGGTGCATCGAGGTGTCCCCGTTGGGGGCGTCGCGGCGACGGCGGTGATGACAGATGATGCAAGACGGCGTGGTAGAGGTTAAACGGGTGGTGGGGTTAGCATCAGGAGCTCAACCGTGACTATGAGGTGGAGCACGGCGGCCATGGTGGCGGCCACGGCGAGAATCCCGAGCACGCCCAATTCTGGCAGCGAGGGCTAGCACAGGAAGGCCACCGTGGCCGTTGCTTGCCACGCTGGGAGGCCACATAGGTAAAACCGGACTCCAAAACCACCTAGGGGGTTAATTAGACTGTTTTGCATATTTTAAAGTGTGAAACAACCGGTTTTGTAGGTTGGGGTATGATGTGTTCCAGCTCCTATAGTTAAGGGGGTATTTAGACTTTTTCCATACATTATTACTGAATAATTCTTATCTGAAACTGAATGACATGATGAATCCACAGCACCAGGAGGAGTCCATGCATGAAATTACATTGCCTGATACACGTGATAGGCATGGGTTCTCCATTTGCTCCGATTCGGCTCCATATTCATCCAATCTCCAACCAAAGACGGAGACGAATAATGAATGCATCGAGGGTTTGGGAAATGGAGAGAGTACGGACCTGAGATCGGCGGGATCCTGCAGTGCGAGTTCGCCTGTAGATGGAGCTGGCGCCGGACGTGCTCGTCGGCTGCTGTGGCGGCGGCCGGCCATGAACTCCGTCGCGTTGTCTTGCGAGCCGGCGGCGGAAGGAGTGCAACACTGATGAAGACTGAAGCGAAGGCGATGGCGTCGACCTTGTCGAGGAGAGAGGCCCTCAAAGCCCATCGAAGGTCTCGGCCCAGTTGGGAAACGGTGGGCTGGTCCATGCGTCCATGGTTATGGGCCTTATAGCTGCTAAATTAGTGGAGCCTATCTTCTTCCTACGATTCTGGGCGGATTCGGAGGGCCAGGATCGGGCCACGTCGCCAGAAATCGATTGGACGGCCGAGATCGAGCGCTTGAGGGTCAACGCTAGGCGCGCGTGCGGAGCTTCTCCGCCGCCCCTACCCTCTCCAGTTGCCGCGCCGCCTGCCGGCTCCCGGCCCACGGCCTCCGCCTGCTCCGCCGGCCCCTCTCTCCAGTTGCTGCGCCGCCCGCTGCCTGCCGGCCCCGTCCCTGGCCTCGGCCCGCTATGCCGGCGGCCACGCCGACCTCGCGCGGCTGTGCCTGCTCATGCCCAGGCCTGGCCTGCCCCAGGCCAGCAGCGGACGAGCAGGTCTCTGCTTTCGAGCTGGGATGGGGATGAGCAGGTCTCTGCTTTGGGGCGACGCTCCCGCGAGCGGGCCAAAGCAGTCGGCGTAAACGGCCGCGGGCGACCGCCTGGCCATGGCGCTAGACCGCGTGCAGTGATGGTGGGGAATGGGCAACCGGTGAGCCCGAAGCCACATGCGGTGCGGAAGCCAAAGCGGACAGCTGTGACGGCATCCTCGAGGTACCTACACTGCCTGTAGACTTCAACATGGAGGTTGCACACAACTTATTCGACGTAATGCCCGTGAGCACGTACATCCTGAATTCTAACATAGTTTTTTTTTTCTTTTCTCTTTGTGCTTTACAAAATTCAAATCAATAAGACTTGTAATTCACACCACGTTATATAGTACCGCTTCGATCAATTCAGTCCATGTTATAGTACCTCTTTGATCAGACAATTACTGCATGCATGTCTTCTTAGCATCCTTTTTTTGTGAGACTGCAAATCGAAGCAGAGCTAGAGCTCAGGATATGATGGCTTGTGACCATTTGTTACAACTTACAGGCAGTCATCATATATTGCATTCAATCTCCAGTTGCAGTGCCTATAGGTTGTAGTGAAAGCAAAACTAATTTCATAAATACGACTTGACCATAGGCACAAATGTTCCACTAGCTTGTAAATCTGATTGGAGACACTTGTTATTAGACAATTTTTCAGTAGCTTCCCTTCCCCATTCTGTTTATTACCTCATGTTATATACCTTCTCAGGTCACGAAGAAAGTACAAGCTGAGGTATAACCTCACGGCCCACTTGATACTATTGCATGCCTCTATAAGTACATGATTCAGTTATTATTATATGTTTTGCCACTTAATCTTAAAATTCCTCCCTGTCCAGATTAGAACCTGTAATAATTGAGCTTGAACGACAGCGTACTCCGGTTGTAGTCATAGCTCACCAAGTAAGAAGAACCAGCATTTTCATTCGTTCTTCTGTTCTTTTTGGTACTAGCCTATTGTAGATGCCTGGGAAGAATATTCTGTATAGGCTATGTTAAGAGCACTTAATACATAATTTGCAGGCAATCCACTCAAGGAAGTCCCAAATATTGAGGGAAGGCATTTTGTGCCAACTTGTAGTACTTTCTCTGCCCAGAAATATATGTCCATCTAGGCTTGTCCTAAGTCAAACTTGTTTAGCTTTGGCTATCAATATCTACAAAATTGTAGAAGTCAAACTTATCCTTCAATTCCTGTCCTATGCAACAACAAATTGTGGGTCATTACACTAATCATAAGCCAAAGTAATTGCAATTAATAATCTAAATTTGCCTGATCAATTTCTCATTTACTCATTTAGATGCCCTCCTCTCTTCCCGCTTTATAAATTTCTGAGAGATATCCTATGAATATGTAGCTAAGCTATGGATTTCTAATAAGAAACATGTGGTTACAAATATGGTTGCTTCAGCAGTTATGTGGTCTTTATGGAAAATTCGAAATGAATGTTGTTTTCAAGGTCTTGTTTGGTCAGGATTCAAGATGGTATGGGTGAGAATTGTGAGAATGCTGAAGAGTTGGACCCTCCTGCTCAAAGAGAAAGAGAAGGATCGGCTGGAAACAGTGATCAAACACCTGGAAGAGATCTCAAGATCGCCAGCACAGATCGAATGGCATGCAATGGGATCATCATCACTGTCGGATCGATTGGATTCTCAGTTTTTGGAGGGGCCAGCAGTGAAGCGAGGGAGCATCGAACTGACATATCTGGATGTGGCCTTAGTGCCTATGTAACAATTGGTTGAACTCTTTTTGTTTCCGTTTGTTGCTTTAAAGCCTGGTGCTTAAACTGGACAATGTATATGTTTTTGTAGTGAAAAGCAGGGAAAACCTTTTTCTAAAAAAAAAAAAAAAAAACTTCTGAGTGATATGGGGAAAAAAATTGATATCTTTGCCACCTGTTAAAATAATTTAGTCACTACTTGCTATGTAAATAGAGGGAACTTTTTAAAAGATTCATTGTTGTTTATTGCCATACTCTTGCGTTCTTTGAAGTTTGATCTACTCTTCCTTTGGATCGTTTATTTGTTTACACACAAGGTAAGACCTGTACTTGCTACAACTTTTACAGAGTTGCATAACCAGCATTTTGCATCCCTGTATTTTCCTATTTCAGAAAACAATATTATTGATTGATAGTCATTCTTATCATCCGAGCAGCGAAGAAGCACAACCTGCTCCCTACATGCATCGCGGACTGGCCCATGGCCATGCGCGGCAGCCGCGCAGTTTTCTAGTCTGCACGAAATTGAAGCCCCATGCAGTGAATATGATTTAGGGCCTGTTTTGAGACAACATTCCAAAATGATATCAAGATCTTGGCGCCCGTAATAAAGTACGAATTCTAGCTATATTGAAGCCTTGTTTAGAACCGAACAAAATCAACTGCAACTTAAGGAAACTCATGTTCACACAAATCAATATCAGATCAGCTGCAACTTCAGGAAGCCCTCTGTCCACAGTTCACACACATCAATCGCCTAAAGCAGTTCACACACATCCAAAAAAAAAAAAAAAAAAAAAAAAAAGACTGTTCCTATTACATCACTTATGAATGATTCAAAACTTTGCATGCAGATTTCGAAGTGGTGAACAATCCGACATTTTCACATTAGCGTCTTTGGTTCAGAAAAAAAAAGAATAAAACAGGGAGAATGTTGAACGGTACTGTTCCCAGTCATGATCCCTCTCTTGGATAAGTCCTGCCAGCCCCAGCATTTTCTATGTCGTTGGCAACGCTATTCCTCTGACCCCTGTGCAGAATGCCAGCGTGGGTGAGCAACGCCCACAAGTGTGTTATAAACTCCCCTCCTTTTGCCAGGCTCTGTATATGCTCCTTCACATTATCCGATGGCGCTATGTAGAGCAACATATCTGCCCAGAAATCCGCCAAGACTTTCCAGCGGGTGCCCTCCTCCATCCTCTCAAGCTGCTTCCCCAGCCTCACGCCCTTGTGGAAGATCTTCTCGTATGGTTCTGGCACACTTGCTGCCCTTTTTAGAAAGTGATTCTGCCAACATTGCCATGGCCTTGTACTGATCCTGCTCACTCTGTAGAAACCCAACCACTTCATCTACAACCGCCCGAAACACACAGGAAGTGCCATAGTCATTCCCAGGAAGAAGCTTTGGTGCAGAAGCCACTAGGTATGCACAGTACTTGGACAGTTTTGTGGCAATGCCAAGATGGAGATGGCTGTTGAGTTCCCCTCGGGCATTTGCTCCCATTTCACAGTAACCTGTTGCAACATGCCAAGTCAAAATAACGTGCACCTGCATATTATTGTCCCTTTCCTGGTCCTGGGTTGTGCCAGAGTATAGGTGCATGTCATCGTGCCTGCAAGCCCACAAGAGGTCACCTGCCCCGTTGGACAACAGTGATGACTCCCCATTTGTAAGCATACCTTGAGTACGTTCAAGCGACTGGAGTAGTGCCTCCTTGACTTCTGCAGGCAACTCTATCAGTTTCCCAGTTCGAGGTTTCACAAGGGAGAACTTACTGAAATAGGATCGATTGGGATTGTAGCATACTGATTCAAATAACGAGTACTGCCCGAGCTTGTTTTGCCAGTTGCATTCGTTAAACCAGTAGTAATATTTGTTTGAGATAGATGTACCGATCCTGATAATAATGTTGCTAGGAGTCTCTTCACTGCTTGTCAGTGCTTGTTGCTCTCTGACAGATTGACAAGCCAAATACACTTTACCCCAAATGGTCGTCCAGTAAAGCAGTAGCTGTAGCAATTCAAGCAGTGCAATGCATGCAAGCATCAATAGAGTGCCGACGACACTAGTGGTTGTCGTGGTTGCAACAAGTGACTGATTCCTGACATCTTTGTTTTTAGGCCTGGAATAAGTGTCAAGGCTGCTGACATAAATGCAAGCATGATCAGAGCACAGGTGACAATTGCTGAGATCTTCTGTTGTCCATAATAAATAGCAGCATATTTGGTGAAGAAGAAATCATACATAAAAGATAACTCAATATCAATCACCTTTAACACCCTCTTATAGTCGATGGCGCCGCAATCATTCTTTGCGAGCAGCCCCTTGAACACAAAATCATGTGTCTTTTGTCGTGAAGATTCATAGCAAGCAAATCCAAAGTAGCGCCTTCTCAGTAGATGAAAAAGAGAGAACGAGAGGCATGCATCCTTTTGCTCTGAGCTTAGTCTCTTGCACTGATATATCATCCCTATGTCAATGACAGCATCTGCTCTGGTTGCTACTTTTGTTTCATAAAATGTGCCAGCTTCCACCTTTGACTCATGGAGGGGCCAGTCAACAATGTAATGGTAGCCATTCATGCTGACTGGATCATAAGATGACCCACTCTTGGTGTGCTCCAGGTACATGTAGTCAGCAACCATTTTAGTTAGGTTCAAGTTATATGACCCGCTTGCCATTGCACATGCCAAGGACCTCTGCACCCATTTTACCCCGGCAAGAACAACCATTTCAATGAATAGGAGCATACTAATATCATTACTTAAGAAGGTAACCGCGAATCGACACCAAATAAAACATGCAAAGGAATGTATGATAGATATGTCCCATTCCTTGGGTGTTGTCATCAAGACTATATGCTGTGATAGAGTCAGCAGAACCAAATACGATGTAGATAGATATGGCCCACAAGGGGAACATGCTGCTTTTTACTGGGGAAGATTGCATCAAACCAAGTGTGTATGATACCAGGGAGGATGACTTGTATGTGGCCAAGACAACATTCTGGGCAAGGAAGTTTCGCCTTCGTCGACGCAGGGACCCAAAGGTGGCCAAGAATACCATGCTCATAACAACCACCCCTACAAGTGCCTCAATGTGAAACATTGTTCCCCTTTCGCTATACCACCAGTCTTTCACACCATGTGAAAAGGTAGTCCATGTCGTATTCAAGCGTCCCCAAGATCAGTTTGGTTAGCAACCTGCAAATGCATGAATTGGATGTGTGGCATCAAAATTCAAAATACCAAGATGACAGTTTCCTCTGCATCTCTCACAATAATAGAAAAAAGTGTAAAAACAAGATTGGTGGATTCATGGTTCCAATCCTGGTGTACAATTATATAGATGTTTATTTTGAGTTCCGTGGTTGTATGTACGCATCTCTAGATGGTGTGGAAGCAGAAAGTCACACCTTCTTCAATCAAAAAGAATCTATCATGCAAGCACAAAAACAAAGGGTACAAAGAATAAATGACATATATATCATCATGGTTCCAAGAGCCATATAAATAGAAGTTTCATTTATTACTTAGTCATAACACATACCATATTGCTTCCCATTTTGCTGAATGAACTGGCAGGAAGTGATGAGAGCTCCTAATTCCCTTCCTGAATGGGTGGTCGCAAATGCCCAGTAGTACGGGCTGGTTAGAATTCGCAAATGGGGCTATGTGGGTGGTGACCAAATTGGGGGAGCAAACATGGGGCCAGCCGGTCCGTATTAATCGAGCTCCCTCAATTGTTTTTATGCATGCTGTCAAGAGGATGAGTTTCCCGATGCTGCTTTCTCCATCTACGAAGTTGCACATCAATTATCTAAATAAACAAGGCACGGTAAAAGCAAAGAGACTAGTTGCACAACTATCAAATTCTAAGGCTTCTATTTACCACATTCGCTTCTCTTGTTCTGGTTCTTCACAACCATATAGAGGACAAGAGGAAATTACAGTGAAGTTGTAATACACCGCCAATTAAATTTGAAATTTCTTTCTTTTGTCTTAATGCTATCTATATCTTTTCATATTTAAACTCACTCTTCCTCCCTATTAATATACGCCGGGCAGAACTCCTACATGTCGTTTAAAAAAAAAAATGCCATCTATAACTATAATGAAAAGAATCCGGGAATTCAATTGAACTCCTATGCGACAGCTTATCTCCACCTTTGTCTCATCTGGTAGTGGGTAGCTGCACAGGAGAGCAACAATTGGGTCTCAATCTGTCCTTTTAAAAATTAAAACTAAGGAATCATACCATGTGCGTCTTTGGAGGAAATGGATAAAGAGACAGACCAAGCTCATTTGTACGGACTCCACGTATTTTATGTTTCATCATCTGTCTTGACGGCGTCTCAATCTAGTATGTTATTGTTTCTATCTTTTTGTCGGCTAACTCACTAATTTTTAATTGATGCTACAATTAATCAATTAAAAATACTCAAGGAGCCTCAAGCACAGACTGATTATTAGGACATAATTGATGATAAAACTATGGCATTAGTTTGTTAGCCAATGTCCATGAAATACAGCACTAAACACCTACGGTAATGCACGGTATCAGCTGTCCTTTCCCCAAGCTCCAGCATTGAGGAAGCAGAGTATCAGATTGATGAAGTAGCCTCACAAACACGTCCATTATTTTTGCCTTTACAGGCACGTAAGAACTTCGGCGTCATGGAAGAAAGCATAAATGAGCTGGTCGTCCGTTGAAACCTATGAAAAAAAGTTTACTTGGGTGCTTTTTTTTTATTTTCGTCCATAATAATGTTTGTGAGGAAAGTTTGGATGAATTATCTTGTTGGTACAGGAAGCGGGCAGATTCAAATACAAAAACTGCCTTATCAGAATTTCGTCAAAATAAAATGAGGAAAAAGAACACAAATTTGTGTTGTATACAAATCAATAATGTGACAAAGAATTGTGAAAACCGCTGTCACCGTGTTATTTATATTTATACTAGCACAAATGGGAAAGTGACAATTGTATCGTATACATCAAGTAAACCATTTTGCTTCAGAGAAATAGCAGCTAATATATGTAGCGGTTCAATGGAAGTGTACATACCGTGAAATGGTGGTTCAGACTTCAGACCGAAATGAAGGTTTGGAGACGCATGCATGATCCTTGTAGCAAGGAGACGGATTTCTTGTAGCAAGGGTATTAACGCCGACCTGTACTCTCAGATTGCCGTCATGTGTATTTGTCCCTTTTAGTAGAGAGGAAGCAAGTGCGGACTCCATGACAAAACACCAGCTAGCAGAAACAAGATGAACAGTGTCCAAGAGAAGTGAACAAAAAACGCGTTGCTAGCTGTTAACCGGATTCTGAACTCTGCGGGGAAATCGAAGTCGATTCAACTCCGCTGAGGCTAGAACGCCCTTACTCCTGCGCCGTATGTCAAGTGTGAGGCTGAGGCCGAGGCGACACAGTGTGAGTACTCACCTTTCTCGACCCAGCGGGGTGAGGGAGAAGCCGGCAGGCATACCGTCGGGGACGGACTCCGCCGAAGCGGAGGGCTACTCGCCGGTGGCAGCAGCCACATCCGCCCGTTTGTGTGGGCACGCGCGGCGCGACGGGGAGGCGGGCAGCAGGCACGCTACCTTCAACGGCACCAACGGATCGGACTTGCTCTGGCCGCAGCCATGTCCGCGCTCGCCGGCCGTTCTGAAGGCGCCGCCGTCTTTGTCATGGGCTCATGGGCCTTTTTTTGAGGGAATCAGCAGGAATGGCCTCATGGGCTGTATATGGGCTGGGTGATGACGCAGATGCCGATGACCTTCATCACCACGGTAAAGCAGGGGCCTGTGCCTCAAGCTTGAACCATTATGGGTGTACCCCCGAGCATGTTCTACTTAGATGGACAGTGATCTGTGCCTGCCCTATGTTGCTGGAAGGAAGACTTCTGCATTCAAATAGATGATGTCAAGCACTTAGTAGTAGTTGAAATGAGTCATTTTTCTTGTTGAGAGTGGTACCCCTTTTTCAATGCTCGTTTTCCCAATCCAAATATCGTGTTGGTAAATGTTGTATCTGCATTTAAATAGTCTGTGTATCTGAAGAAAATGTTGATGTATGCTTTTGGAATACGAAGGGGAAACCCACTATGTGTACTCAGGATCAGCTTTCTGTCTATTATTTTTAGCTTATGAACGAGCTCTTCAAATTATGTTTTTGTTTTGGAGTTCTTGTATTCAGATTTGGAAGCGTGTGTACCATGGGTCTTACAATCCACCTTTGTTGATGCTGTGTACTACGGGTCTTACGATCCACTTTTGTTGTTGCATGGGCTCGGTGATGCTGTGTGGAATGGTACATCCAACTGCAGGTCTTCTGGGTGTAGCCGAGCATGTTCTATTGCTGATGGAAAGTGATCGATGAACTCCATCTGCTTGTGCTGAAACTTCACCTTAAATTTCCTTAGATACCAGAAGCTTGCATGGCCATTACGGTAAATGATAGTTCTTAGACTTGCAGTTTCCATTCAGTTATTAGTTGGGTTCCATTGCTATTTCTAATCTTCTGTACTAGTTATGACTTGTGAACTTGTTATCTATTCTGGAAAGCCTGGAAGGCTGGATATTGTTATTTGAATTAGCAGAGAAACGTTTATGATGTGTCTGAGCTTCCTCTGTCCAAATGTGGAGGCGCAATTGCTTGTATGCAGGCATCTGGTTCTTGCCTTTTCCTTTTGTTTGCTATCTGCAATCTGATTGTTTGATGAAAAAAAAGGTTGTCTTATGCTCACTTGATTCTGTTTTCATCAACTTTTTGTTTGATAGATTCTTGGGGATAGATTTAGTTACCACTACTAAGTGCTTGACATAAGGCCACTCTCAACAAGAAAAGTTACCTTTTGACATAACGAGCATTCTCAACAATCTTTCTTTCCATTTTTTACTTGCCAAATATTTAGTTACCTTTTTTTTTTAGCATGCCCCTAATCAGTTCACATGCCCGGCCCAGGGTTTAGAACCCAGCCCATTTAAACCTAGGCCCATTCAGTTACCTATCGTTTTTTTTTTTTTTTCTTTTTTTTTTTTCTTTCTTTACTAGATACATGCCCGTGTGTTTGCTTTGGGATCATAAATGTTTACCTGTTTATGACAACACATTTGGATTCTTAGGCGGAGATAAAGTTATTTTGATGGAGCTATTTTGAGAACATTTGGTAAAACAACTTTGCACGACTATTTAAAATAGTAAAAATTTTATAGTGCCATTTTTTTTTTTTTCTCATTTTCTTTTCTTTTTTTTATTTTATACATATACCCATGTATTGCATTGGGATCACCAAATTTTAATATGTCTACGGCGACACACATGGAATTTTGATCAAGTTGAAGCTATTCTAAAAATGTTTGGTAAAATAGTTTTGGACAACCGTTGCAAAGAATGAAATGTCTAAGTGTTCTTATTTTCTTTTAATCTTTTTCTTTTATTTTATTTTCTTTCTTGTCTTTTTTTTCTATTTTTCTTTTCTTTCTACTTCATGTGTACTGCATTTGCTTGCTACATGGACTCTCGCATTTCGTATGTGCATGTGACCTTCTTTGTTAATTATCATCATCATCATCATCATCATCATCATCATCATTATTATTATTATTATTATTATTATTATTATTATTATTATTATTATTATTTTCTTCTGTTTTCATTTACTTTTATTTTGTTTTATTTATTTTCTTCTTTAACTTATCCCATCGCATCCCTAGGAAACCGGAATGTTTGCGGTTACGCATTGTGAAATCTTCTTTCTTCTTTGCCGCCCCAAACTTGTGAGTTCTATTTTTAGTGGTGGCGGTTTCTATTTTACTCGCAGGAGTTTTTTAGGCGAGGGAGGTGTGGTCGGGTAACTATTTTTAGCAGGAAGGGGTGCGTCTACCGGGTGAACGATTGCTTTCGATGCTTTTTAGTAGTACTAGTTAAATGCCCGTGCGTTGCAACGGGAACACGTATCATGATAACATATGTGTAAGCGTAAGAAAGATTTCAATGTCAAATATCAACTTCAAATATCTATAATGTAATAACTTATATTGCAACCGTGGTGATTGAAACATTAATATAATATTACATAAGTCTTTAAGAAAGCTACGTAGTTAAAATATAACTCTAAAGTTTGCTACCAAATTGAAACATCGTTTTTTATATTTGTCTTCTTTTTTTCTCTTGAAGTCATTGAGTGCCATCGAGCCCCTATCTCTTTCTCTCTTGTGTTGTCCAGCATCGCTTCCTGCAGTGTTACATCAATATAATATTGATTTATAACATAAACAATACATTGAATTGAATATAGTAATTGGCTGTGTATTATTCTTACCTCCATTAGTAGTGTTAGTCTTGTCACCCAATGGTGTAGTAGAGGCACTATTTTCCATTGAATCACTCATCTAATATGGTAACCTTTAGTTTAGGAATATGAATGACTGCATATATTTGTAAATAGAAATGTTTATCACAAGTTCGAAACCCATGATCCGAACAAACCGCTTATGAGATCGAATCACAATATAGAATCGCAACATAGTGAAGAAGGTAAATATATCACAAGTTCCAAACCCATGATCCACACATAGAACAAACCGCGTATGAGATCGAATCATAATATGGAATCACAACACAGTAAAAGAAGGGCGCAATAGACAAAGCGGGTTTTGAGAAGGGCGCAATAGACAAAACCGAAGTTTTGAGTTTTCATCTTCCGTGTACTGCTGTTTCAGGTCGTCCAGGTGACAAGCACCGGATTGCTTCATGAGCCCGGACGTTGCAGGGGCAGGTCAGCACTTGGGAGCTTAGGATTTATCCTCACTGCATATATAACGTATGGACGCATGTATCAGAAAACAATGAAGACACAATACTGTTTATTATTTTATAAATCTTTAATTACCACGGCAAAACAGATAGGGCATCGGCTCCCAGGTGATTTACAAAGCTCAAGCAATCAGATGATTTACAAAGAAATCTTAAAGAAAATTGATGCACTTGGCTTGGGTGAAAACTGGTTTTGGCAAGTACTGTAGCACTGGATCTCAGACTTTCAGTAGTTTTCTAGGCAGCAGGGTCACCCGAGTCACCGACATGCCAGGTGTGCTGCACCTAGTGTATTTGCATTGTATTTCTGTAATTATCTTTGTAGAAGGAAACAAGGAAACAACAATAAATTGACGGTGATGTCCCATGATGGTGTCATGATTGTGTCATCAAGCTAATCCAAGCAAAACAAGGCACGCACGGCGGCGCTGCTAGCTCTGTTTGCTTGCGGCCTTGCCGGTGCCACGCGATTGCATACGCGTGCCTTCAGCGAGATCAAGTGCGTTGAATTGAGGGAGCTCACCACGTTGGCTACGGTGCAGAGAGGCAGGGTGTTGCGGAGGAGTGCGGGTGGCAGCGGCAGCGGGGTGCTCCGGCGGGAACGGTTCTGCACGAACATGCAGGCGCCTGACCGTATTTGCCAAGGTTCTCCTCAGATCGCACGAACGGTTCTCCTCAGATCGCACCGCCGTGGTTAGCGTCGTCGGCAGCGCCACCATCCCCGCCGGCGTCAACCGTCGACGTAGCGGCCTACGACGCGGCGCTCAGGCGGCTGCTCAACGCCACCGCGCAGTACGCGGTGGACAGCGGCGGCTCGGCCTCGGCCCCACCGTCGTCCTCGTCGCCAAGGCTCTACTTCGCGGCAGGGCAGCTGGTGGGCGCACTGCTCCTCCTTCCGCCGCCCTCCGCGCGGCACCACGCCGTGGTTATCGAGGAGTTTGACGGCGCCTTCTACAACCGCGTCTTCCTCACGGCCAGGGCGTTCGTCTCCCAGTACTGTCGTCTCCACGCTCCTCGCCGCTTCGCCGTCATCGACGTGTTCCGCGGCGCTGAGGTCACATGGCGCCTGAGCAGCAGCCACCGCAGCAGCGGGCGCCGCCGGGCGGACGGCGGCGGGCGCGGGCGCGGGCCGAGGGCGACCGTGGGCCGGAGTTGGAGATGAACCTCCCGATCGATCTCCTCGTCGACATCGTGGCACGCACGCACGTGGCAACGGTGGTGCGCTGCGCGGCCACCTCGAATCCCATCTGCACCGGCGACATGCATGGTCCGCCTTCCTCCGGTGGCCATCATCCACAACGAGGAGTACCCGCTGGCTCTGCTCACGGTTGGCGACGCTGGCCGCTCCTTCGAGCTGCTCGTCACCGTTGGGCGCCTGCGAGCGCAGACCTTCTCGTCCAAGGACGGCAGTAGGGGAGCTGCCCTCGACGTCGATATCCACGTGACCACGTCCCGCCACGCCACTGGCACGACGGCTACCGTTCCCACCCCGTGGTCCTTGAAGGCATCCTGGTCCACTGGCTGTGCCGTGGTCACCGCGGCACCATGGTCTTGGTCTTGGACACGGGCACGGCGCAGGCGACGCAGATCAAACTGCCCCGGGCGAGACCCAGAGCCTCGACTCGGGGCTCCTCCTGGTCACGTCCGGGGACGGCAGGCTGGGCCTGCTAGGCGGCAGGTGGTGGTGCGGAGGCAGGCAATATGCAGGAGGCCGGGGCGGCTACGAGGTACGAGGTGCACTTCATGGGGTTCAGGGAGCGGAGCGGCGCCGTGATGCTGCAGATTGACGGAGTTGGACTTGTCCGGCTGGACCTGGGAGCGAATGCCGCGGTCGTCCTCGACCGCTCTGATCGAACTAAATCTTGACCAATCTTGAGCACTGAAATTACCTCTCCGGGTAGCTCCGATCGAAGCGTCCTAGCCTCGCTGCCGTCGCCGATCTTGACCACGGGCGGGAGCGCGGGCGGGGCGTCGTGGCAGCGGTTGGCGTGTGCAGCGGCGACCAAGCGTGGGCGGCTGTCGCGTGGTCGTGCGAGCTGGCAGTTTGGCGGACGTGCGAGCGCGACACAGGAGCGGGGCGGGGTTACTCGTGGGGCGGGGTCATTAGCGCCGGGCGGGGTCATTAGCAGGGTGGAGACGATTCCATTTGACTCTTTTTAGTAGTCTTAGTTAAACGCGCGTCGTTGCAGAACGGGAACACATAAGATCATGATAACATATGTGTAAGCGTAAGAAAGATTTCAATGTGAAACATTAACTTCAAATATCCATAATGTAATAACTTATATTGCAACCGTGGTGATAGAAACATTAATATAATAATACATTAAGTCTTTAAGAAAGCTACATAGTTAAAATATAACTCTAAAGTTTGCTACAATGTCGAACTGTACATAATGTAAGAACCTATATAACTTGTCTCCCGTTTCTTTCCGGCTTCCTTTATTACCTGAATAGATGGATACAATCAATCTCAGTAATAAATGACACAAATGCAAGAATATAATAGTTGTGCAAAATAGAAGACAATACCTTGTCATCAAGTGAGGACCTCTTTGTAGACAATATTTTTCGTGTATCGATCATTTACCGCTTTCTTCTTTTTATCTTTTTTCGTATCAGTGGGTGGGACAGCAAGGACCCTAATGTTTGACCTGCCAGTGGCTCTAGATAGCGCAACATACAGCTGACCATGGGAGAACACCGCTCAGGCAAATACACACCAACATTGGGGATAGTCCGCCCTCGAGACTTGTTAATCGTCATGGCAAAGCCGAAGTCTCACAGAAACTGCTTCCTCTTGAACTTGAGCGGGAACATCTCGCCATCCGATGGGCATATGGGTATCCGTGGTAGGAAGACTCGTTTCCGGCATGGTCTCCGAACCATAATTTTCGCATCGATGGCATTTCTTTGGAACCCTCGAGCGACCAGCCTAGTTCCATTACAAAGTCTAGCTGAAGGGTCGATGTTTCTTAGCAACATGATCGGGCACCCAATCTTGAGCTTTAACACATGTGGAGGCATACCGCTAGGCATTAAAGTGTTGAGGAACTCGGATGGGTAGTAGTTGTATGGATCATCCACCGCGACTTTATCAAAGCTATGGTACACCATCTCATCCCCTTGGAAACGACTTATCATCTTGATGTTAATTTTATCAACCCGGTCATTCTTTTGGCGATAATATCGCTCGTGGAGGTGATGTAGCTCTTGTTTGACATATTGGCATTAAGGTCGGGGAATATGGAGTCAATTAGTGTGTCAAGATCACCGTCTTCGCCGATTACGTGGTATGCATATATCATTAGGAAGGAGGATTTCATCGTCATCATTAGCCTCCTCAGTGCCTCCCCCGATGCGTAGTAAATATGCCGCAAACCATGGATCGGTCTTTGCCCTCATATTGCGCACCAGTTTGAGATGTCGAATTGAATTCCAAAGGTGCGACATCCGTATCGAGGCACCGACTATTTGAGCCCTTGACCCTTTTCGAACAACTGGGAGAACCTGCCTGAAATCTCCACCGAACACTATAGTCTTTCCCCCAAACGGTAGGTCACGACGGTCCATGGTATCACGAAGGCTATAGTCTAGCGCCTCGACACCTTGCCTATGCATCATCGTGACCTCATCCCAAATAATAAGCGATGCGGTCTCAAGCACCCTTAGCGGTACCACTGCTTTGTGAAGCTACAATGTTTACCTTCTTCGAGGGGGTGAGGGAATCCCCCTGCCGCCGAGTGCGCGGTGATTCGCCACCGGGCAATATTGAGGCTGCAACACCAGATGTTGCTGTTGCCACGGCAATCTTGTTCTTACCACGTATAGTAGTGAGTAGGGCTCTATATAGATAAGTCTTTCCAGTTCCGCCAGGTCCATCCACAAAGAACAAACCCCCTTTCCCGCTATCAACAGCACTCATAATCTCATTGTAGGCAACCTGCTGCCCCTCGTTAAGGGTCTTTGATAGTTCCAAGTCCTCAGCGCTTGCCTGAAGATTAGTCTCTTCAACAATCTCTCTGGGAATGCCGCTATACGGGTCATATGTGTCGTCGATCTTAGAAAGTGGAAACTTATGTATCTCCTTGTTCATTGATTCTAAAAAATTCCGAATATGTATGAGGACCATCTGCTCCACAGTGTAGCTAGGCTGGTTTGTGCGCCTATAGTCCTCTGACATTGCATCCTTATGCTTTTCCCAGAGCTCTTTCACATCACTCGGCTCACAAAATACCAATATTGTTGCAAAGAGCCTTCGCAGTGCAAATGGCATCATCCACTGAGTAGCTTCAGCAAGACACTCATGTAGGGTGGTGTCCGCTTCAATAAGGCCCCTTTTTTCTGCAGCTTCACGAAAAGTTGGTAGGACTCTGCCAGAAACCGTCATTAGATCGGTGAAGGAGGTCGCACCAGGTACATGGTTCAGAAGAAGCCTGAGGTAGTAACGTTCCCCTTCGGCTGGATTGGCAGATACAACTCTTCCGATCTGTCTTAAAGCATTCTTTTGTTTCCTCCTAATCCATGTTTTGCCCTGTGAGTCCCACCTATAGTACTCGGGAAAGTCCCGATATAATATACCACGAGCATGTTAGGGCGTGTTGTTCCTCTCAAAGTCTATTTGTAAGCATCGAACTTTCAACACGGGACGGTTAAGCACTCTTCGAACACCCTCGCTCTAGTAAAATGACACCATGTGCATGCCAGGAAGATGGAGCTGCAACTGCAACACCGAAGGGGACCTATCACTTAGGTCAAAACCATATATCCTCCACAAGGCTTCTGGTGGAGTTACCCATCTAGCATCCCTATACAGCTTGATCTCGTCGATGTTTCCTTCATTGTTCTCGTTGCCAGGCTCTCTCACAGCAACAGACGTGCGGTCATGACCCTTGTGAATGTACTTAAACAAGTACTTGACAGACTTGATGCTCGCACATGCCTCAACATTGATGTGACAATTGAACAGACGTAGGAGGTATGGGTTGTAAGGGACGACCCACCTATTGTCAAGGTCATGGCCACGAACCTTCTCTTTTCTACCATCATCACGCCGTCGGTAAACTGGGTACGAATCCTTGCCCTGTAATGTGGCATCACAGAAAGGTCGCGGGTATTGGTTCTTGCATTTCTTACGACCCTTTGTGCATGGGCAATTTTTATTAAGTTCTCCACAAGGACCATGCATCATATGCTTTGTAACCATTTTATACAGCTCTGGATACTTCTTCTTGTTTGGGAGCTCAGCTGAGATGAGAAGGTCATCTCGCTTTCGCGCGCACGTGATCTTGTACTTTCTTTCCATGATTAGCAAAAAATGTGCGTGCGGTAGACCCCTCTTCTGAAACTCCACTACATACACGTGTGCACGAACCTTTCCAAGGATGTGCTTTTTAAGCAACTTGTCCTTAAGCTCTTCTAGTTTTGCCCTAAAGACCCGATCAATGAGGTCTGGACGGTCCTGTGGTGTTTGTCCAGGGTATAGCTCACGTGTGATTTCATCCCACTTTGGATTACATGTCATGGTTAGGAAGATGTCTGGTTTTCCAAACCTCCGCACCAGCGCCATGGCATCCATGTACCTACGCTTCATGTCCCTCGGACCTCCGATAAACGATGTCGGCATCACCGTCCTCTTTCCAACAAATTTCCGATCTCTCCTCACCAAAGATGCGGGCTATCAACCAATCCTTGGTAGAGGTCGGCCCGAATCTCTGTTTGATGATTGCGTATATAATCCAATCGAGAACTCTCAATTTTCATGTACGTGTCCACCGCAAACTGTTGGAAAAGACGTTGTCCATAAAGTATGGGATTAAAGATTCCTGGTCGTATTTGGAACTTGTAGCAGTAGTAGTCACGCACAGAAACACATAAATGTCCCGGAGATTCTACATAAAAAAACAAATATGGTATTAGAGACATTTCTAAGATATTGGTTTGATATTATACATGAAAAGGGTATGGCTATAAACAAACCTGTCTCTTCTTCTTCATTTGTACCACTACGAGCCTTACGCAGGGCACGAGCTGCGTTGACATCCTCCATGGTAACATCTTTTTTTGGGATATCCATATGCCAACCAAGCTCACCATTAGGTAAGAATAGTGGATATGAAAGAGAATCATAGCACCCATGATATGATCGGATGCCATGCCCGCTTCTATCTTTCCCATGCGAACAACACGTTCGAAACCCGACCAAGGAGTTCACTACTCGATCCAAACAGCAGACCACCTCTTCAGCGATTGGCTTGTTGTATGTCCTTTGGTCCTGTCGCTGATCAAGGTTAAGCTCGAGGCAATAGTCATCCAGTTGTTCGTACTGACCCATACTTCTCAAATGTTGCGAGTACGGGTTGTTACGAAGGATGGGCACCAATCTATCTATAACTTCTTTATCTTTTTCATATATCTCTTCACGACACATTCGGTACCGGTGCTGAAGGGATGGATCATCATCATAGAAGTAAAGCTCAAGATGCCTGGGTACCTTACCATCTTCTGTCCCAAATGACCTTATGTTGTGATAGATCATGCCATGTGCACGGAAGGTATATATGCCGGTGTGCGCCATGTTAGCAGTAGCACTGTCGAGGCGACAATAGAGGGAAGTGAAAGAGAAGTGACCATTGAAAAACCTAATATTCTTACGAAAGTGCCTAGCATCTGCGTCAGAACTTGTATAAAGCCTAATGAGTTGGTCCGGTACAACCTGGGTCACTTAGCTTGATCTTTTCCGCTACGACAAATGTAAAACCAGGTGGTTCTTTGGGAAACCTCTTCGCACCGCAGATGGCGGCAATTAGGGGACGAGTTGTAGCATGTGTGTGTCTCAGAGGCATGTTACTATACACCTTTTCATACGGGTCAGGGTACTTCGGGGTTAGAAGCCGTGTCGTCGTCATGAGTATCACTTTGGACATCATCATCGATTCCTCTAATGAAATGACATTCAAACAAAAAAATTTAAAGGTTAGATAATGGAGTGGATGTTTAGGAAGGCATTCAGTACATGATACAAGTACCTTGCCCAAGCAAATAGGTACCCCTCATCCTGTTCCTCGTCATCTTCAAATATGTAAGCCCTCATCATCATCCGTGACCGTCATAGTGTCGTTAGACATTAGAGCTTGGGTAACAATAAAGGAAACCAAACACTATATAGATTGGTAAAAGTTGTGCAAATTACCGGTGTCGTCAAATAATGGTTGTTCAGGCATAGCCGATGCATTTTGATTGCTTGGTCCAGCGTCTTCTGTCAACCACGTAATGGACATGTGTTAGATAAACAAGTGGATGTTGAAAAAATTATTCTCGTATTTTTACAAATACCTTGCCCAGAAACATGTATGCCTCATCTTCTTCCTCATCATCCTCAAATATGTCGTGCTCATCATCGTCTGCGGATCATCATAGTGCCATGAGATATTACGGCTTAGGTACCAATAATGGAAAGAAAATACCGTAATGAATGTTAAAAGCAAAGTGCAAATTACGGTGTCATCAACTAATAGTTGAACTGGTGTAGCCGATGCACTTTGATTGCTTGGTCCAAAGACCTATTGTCAACCACATAATGGACATAGTTGAGATAGGAATATAGT